>PVIY010007940.1:0-79386 GCA_004026745.1 Myrmecophaga tridactyla | reverse complement strand
GTTCAGCTTTATCTGGACCTTTAGCTTAAGTTTTGTTTGACAGAGGAGAATTTTTCAGTTCTTGTTTCTTATTTCTTGCCCTGCTTGTGTGGTGCCTCCCCCCACTTAGGAGGGTCTACTTAGATATTATAGACCCCAGCCAGATTTTCCTAGACCAAACTGGCCTCCTATCAGGAGGAAAGAGTCACCTGCGTCGGTTTTCCCTGAAGGTGAGACCCAGCAGATTGAAAGACTTTCCTGTGAAGTCTCTGGACTCTGTTTTTCTTATCCTGCTCTGTGTGTGGCGCTTGTCTGACTGCGGGTCCCACCAGCATAAGATGATGTGGTACCTTTAACTTTGGCAGACTCTCCCTGCTGGGGGCGTGGTGGAGACAGAGGAGAGGTTGTAGGCTGGTTTTAATGGCTTCAAATTACCAAGCCCTGGGGTCTGAATTCCACCTGAGTTGGGCTTCAACCCTCCCTTGGGGAAGGCACAGGCTCCAGACCAGCCCCCAGAAGAGCTCACTTCTGCCTATGCCTGGGGCAGTTGCAGCCTGAAAAGTCCTGCCGCTGTATCCAGAGGCAGTCAAGCCTTTGTAGATACACACCCATAAAAACCTCTGTTTCCTTCTTTTTTTTTTTTCCCCGTTTTTCTGTCAGTCCTGCCCCCTTGGCGCCGGGACAAAAATGAGCAACCTCTGCGTTGATCAGGTTCACCTAAGCTGGGGGCCTATTTTTAGTAGTCAGAATTTGTTAATTAGTTCCACAATTGGCGTTTGATTGTGCCCAGTCCCTGCTGCTGGTAAAGTCCTTTCCTTTCCCCTCTGGGAAGCAGCCTGTGGGGGAGGGGTACTGGCCACCGCAGCTTGGGTAACTCATGATTCTGGGGGGTGCTCACAGCCGGTCCAACTGGTCCAGACTGGGGTACACTGTGTGTCTGGTCACTGACGTGACCCCAGGAGCTGTTGTGTACTGTTTCTGGTTATTTAGTAGTTGTTCTGGAGGACGAACTAAAACGCGCACGTTGTTAAGCCGCCATCTTGACCCAGAAGTAACACTATAAACTTTTTAAGAAGTCATGTAGATTTTAGTCTAAAAGAGTCATTACACTTCCAATGAATTGTTGTTCTTACTGAAAGAGTTACTCTTCTTTGTTATACAATGTATTTATTTTTTAACTAATATATTTTTTAAACCATACATTCTTCACAAAAGACTCAATGGAAGACTAGAACATAAATGTGATATATATGTTGATTGTATTTGACATGGAAGAAATTCTTTCTTTCAAGTGTGTTACTTGAAATACTGTTTATGAAATGTAAAGCATTTGCATCTAGATACTGATTAAGCAGTGAGCATTCACTCCATAGCCTTAAAATGAATTACAACTCATAGACTTTAGGCAAAGGTGTAAATTGCAACAACTTTTTTGAAAGGCAGTTTAGCAATAGCTATTAAATTGCAAGATGTCTGTACCACTAAATTGCAAGATGTCTGTACCACTTGACACAAAATCTTAGCACACACCTTTGGGCATTCCTGCAGGTGTGAGGAAGGGCCACATCAGCTCTGTTAGAGAATGTGAAAAACCCCAGGATCTACCCAGAGGGGAACAGTGCGTATGTGTGTGTGTAGTGTGGAAGTAGAGGAGAGATGTTAGAGAATGACACACTAAACTTGTCATAGTGCTTTTCTTCAGTTGGTAGAACCATATAGCACTTTCATTTGTATTGCTCTTTATTTCTTTAATATCTTAATGTTGCTAAGTTTCTTTCTAATTAGAAAGAAATGTATACAATAAAAACAGTGAAATTTGGTTTTAGTCAGCATTCCTGCTAGAGATAAGCACACTTCATTTTTGACCCTCCTTCTTTTCCCCTTTTGTGGCCTGTTTTAGGTGGACCTCTCATCCCACTGTGGGTTCATGGGTGGCCTCCAGCGCAATGGCAGCACAGGGCACACTGCCCCCTACTACGCTACCTCGACTGTGGAAGTCATTTTCCACGTCTCCACTCGAATGCCATCAGATTCTGATGATTCACTCACCAAAAAGGTAAGGGGCCTCCTTGGGGACCTGTGCTGCTGATTTGGAGAAGTGACTCTCCTGGTATTGGCAAAGAACAGGGCATCATTGGAACTAAGACTGGTCTTCTCTGACTCAGAACCAAGCGTGTTCATCCCCAGTCTGCAGTGGGGCTGATATGAAATCTCCAGATTGGCACAAACCAGCTTGAGTCTTGAATTATGAGATCAAAGTTTGAGAAAAGGATGGGTCTTCATGTTGTATGTTGGTATCTTCCCTCACATAAACATTACCTGACAGAAAATAGCACCACAGCCCAGGCGTCCTAGCCATGTGCTGATTCTGACTATCAGTGGAGCTGGGTCTGGGTCCTAGGATTCGATGTCTCCCTCTGTCTGCCAAACCTTTAGTGAAGGAGACTCTGGCCTTCCACGAGTTCACTGTATCCCAGAGACTCTACTTCGGATTACCACGATCCTAGGGCGACTGACATTTCCCTTTTATGTGTAGGCCCTTGTCAACTGCTGCTTCTCAACAAATGTATCATCATCATATTCTATGGTTTTCTTATGATTGAGAACTACTTTGTTGAAAGGTAGATTTGTATATAAAATATTGTTTAAGATTATTTCCTAAGGAAAGTAGGATTGTCTGGTTTTTTGAGGAAAGACATGCCATTTTCATGATAAAATGCCATGCTCAAATAATGTTCCAAGCTTGGCCTAGTTAAAAGATTTCCTACTGTAATAATAAAAGTTCAGCTGCTACCTTTTGCAGCTCCAAGATTTAGCATCATTGGTGATAAACTCTCTTTATTGGGATATCTCACAGCTACACTAAAAATCAGTCACAGTAATAGCAGCTCACAGTTCCTTGTCTTATTCTAACTAAATTGTTCCTAACAGTTTAAAAATGAGCTGCAAAATTTTAAAGTGATTTATGCTCTTGCCTGCCCCTATCGTGGGGGGGGGGATTTTTTTCAATTCTGCAACCTGGTTGCAACCCCATACTGAACTCTTGATCCTTCACTGCAGAAATTTGTTAGCTCTAGCTAGATTAGATTTTTCACAGCTAATCTAACTGCTGTAGGGGGTTGCAGAGTGGGGACAGAGCTGTGCTATTGGATTTGTCCAATTCATTTGACTCCAGGACTATAATTGCACTTATGTCTTACAAGGCTTTTATAGCCTCAGGCTGGCCAGCAGCATAAAAAACAAATTGGCAGTGATACAGTATGAGTGAAAAGGGATGAAAGCCTACATTATCAGTCTCCAGGCAGCGCTGTTCTGGCAGGAAGTTTCTTGGTTAATTTACAAATAAAACTTAGATTTTAGGATGGGCCCACTGTCAGCTGAACAATGGGGATGTCAGGCCTGACAGTTACTTAGTAAAAGCAGCAGCCGGGCCCACTGAGGAGCAAGGATACTTCAGTCAAACAGACGACTCCTTCTGGAGCCAGCTGGCAATGTAATGCAATTAGTTGGGAGAGGAGGTCAGCCGTGAGGTGTGTGCCATGACCAGTGTCATCAGCAGGCAGCCCAACTCAGGCGCAGGAGCCTAAAACTCTGTCCTGAGGAGAAGTAGCAGGATGATTTCTAGGGGTTGATTTTTTAAGCCCTAAGAACCAAACATCTGTTCTGAGCCAGATAGCATAGGGCTTTCTGAAGCCTTTTGTGCAGTTGAAGTTGTCGCTGGCATAAAGTACAGTTCTGTTCAAGTTTGGAGCCATCAGTCTCCTCCCAGATTACACATGAATCAGATGAACTTCACTTTGGTACACTGGGCAGGCATACTTGCCAGTGGATGCCTAATTTGAGGATCTCTAATCAAAACTCGCCAAAACTCCCAGAATGACATCTCTGTTTTGAAATCCCCTTTAAACTGAGCAACCCCCTTGATTGCTCTGAGCAGAATATTGTTGTGTTCTAACATGATTGACAGTTGGCCAGGCTAATTTTATTTGTTTTACCTACTTATGTTCTTGTAAAGAAAAGCACTTTTGTTCTTTTTTCCAGATTTATCAGCCAGTGGGTCCAGTGGCCTTCCTTAGCTGTTAATTTTGTGATTTGGCTAATTAAACTGCAGTGCACCTGAGATCTGAGGCACATGGTATTGAAAACAACTGTGAGATGATGAATGTTATATTATTAATACACAAAAGTGACTCTTCCTTCATTTCAAAATTGCCAGGGTGTTAGGATGAGTCTATTTAGTGTGCTGTAATTCTCCCTTGTTGTAGTTCTAAGAATACAATTACAAACAAAATTAGGAGAGCCTTATCTGGGTTATATAATTGAGTAATCCAATTCCAAAAAGGGAGAATAAGTGCAAAATTTCAATAATCACTGTATTACCTCAGAGCTAATATTTTGCACCTCATACTTATAGAACAAAAGGAGCTAGCCCATGTTGTAGGGTGCTGGCATTGTTGGTAGCATATTGGAGGAGTAGTTAGTAGGTGGATTGTCCGTTTGTGCAAGAACCACCCCAAGGATAAAGAACCACCTGTAATGTTGGCTCTCTCCGCAGGATGAGGCAGCCCCCAGCTCTCACAATTACTTTCTGAGCTGGTCTGAATGCTCCCTGAAGTTTCAGTTAGATATATTTGTATCTCCCTTAAAAACATGACTTTATTATGTTGTAGGCAATGCTAGTTACCATGTTTTCACTCCAAAATCAATTTCAGGATTGGGTTGTGATGTTCCTGCATGTTTTATTTAAAAAGAAAAAACAAAGTATCTTAAGATGAAAATAGAGATGTTCAATATTATTATGAAAACCCAATTGTCTTTTAAAAATGTACTTATATAATGGTTTGGCTGTAACTTTTGCCCAGGGTGGGTCAGGGTGAGGGAAGGATGCGTTGGGTAATTTCGTATTTAGTAAGTTGTAGATGCCATTAAATTGTTCTGGATCCTCGTGATGTGTGCTCAACACCCACGGTTGCTTTTGTCCCGGAACCCATATCCAGACAAATTGAATCACACACCCCTCACTACAGGTACAGGCTTCTTTGTGAGTAATTGACGTGGACAGTCGTTCTCAGAAGTATGAGCAAGTGGAGAATAAAAATCATTGCAGCAAACCAACTTCCTTTGTAACTTTATAAATGGAAAGGAGGCCATGTTGGGATCACCTTTGATTCTCCTTTTGTGGCCTAATAGTCTATAAAGAAAACCACATTTATATTGACATGTTTTAAATACATAGTATTCTAGAACATCCTCTTTTTAATCTCTTAAGGAAAAAACCTGAAACATTAGTGTCCGCACAACATCTCTCTTTTATTAAAATACCTCTGAATTTAGTCATTTTAGTGTTTATCTGTTAAAATAATCTAATGGGAGTAGAAAGCATCCTTCTGCAGCAACATGTGAGAGGTTAAAACCTCAAATTCTCAATAGGTGTCAAAGGGCCTTCACCCCATCAGCCTTCATGGTTATAAGACTTCAATTTTGGCCAACATTTTTTATCTTTATAAGCTAGTTTATGTTAGTTACACTTTCAGGCTTACTAAAATGATTTCATATGCAGCTTTCTCCAGCTGGGACTATGTCATCATTACATGGGAGATTTTTCAGGGCCACTCTTGCATCTGACAGAGCTGAGTTCTGAAGAACACTCTTTGGGCCCTTTCCTTTCAAAGTCCTCTTCAAAGTGGCCAAGAGTCTATGTTTTTTTTTTTTTTTTGGACTTTACAGCATCTTTGGATATAAAATGATAAAATAAGTGGTCTAAATTATTTGAGCTATGACAATACACACAGCTTTGGGGTAGAGGTTTAGATATTTTTAGAATACTAGAAATAGCACCAATTTGAAAACTCCAGCCCAGGTTCCCAGGCCCACACTATCACATGCTATACATGTACATCTGGGGAGGTGGTGCCTTCCTGACCTCTATTTCTAACTTGTAAGGTAAGATAAAATAATGTGATCTACCTCTGAGAGTTATTTGAAAGAGTAAACAAGATAGTTTATGTGAATGTACTTTCTCTACTGTTAGGGACTTTTTAAATGCTAAGTACTATTATTCTTATCAAATTAAAGTAGTATTTATTAGTTTCCTAAACAAAGGTAATTTCATACGTGCTTTTCCTTATGCATTTGGAAATGATAAAGGCTTCTGTTCTCTTACATTCGTATCTTTGTGTACTTAATGACTATTCGGTTAAGAGTCTTAATGAAGCTCTACAGTTATGTGGGATAAAAGACCTGTGTCATTAACTGTTAAGAAATATGCCCAATAATACGAAGGCTAAGACTTTGATACAGGAGTAAAATTCAATTTAAAAAGAAATCCTCGAAAAGGTCTTGTCCACATCCAGCCATGATGTTATGGTTGATGCTTTTATGAAATTATCATTAGTACCAATATGTTTCAGAGAAGATGAGCTGTATGATTTTTATACACTTATGCCTTTTTTAAATCCTCATAGAAGAAGGCATTAGTGTTGTAGCCTTTTTTCATAGTGAAATAGTTTTTCAGCTGAGTTTTATAATTCACTTTGTAAGCCACAACCCCTCATAAACTGCTGTTATCACTCTTATTAATAAAGAGTCAATTTGCTGTTGCAGCTCCGTCACTTGGGGAACGACGAGGTCCACATCGTCTGGTCTGAGCACTCCAGGGACTACCGCAGGGGTATTATCCCAACCGCCTTTGGAGACGTTTCAATCATCATTTACCCAATGAAGAACCACATGTTCTTTATCGCGATAACAAAGAAGCCCGAGGTATGTTTTCACCACATTATTGCTCTGAGTTATGCAGCAATTGCCATGCAATTCACTGATTTTGAAAAACAGTAATATAGATATTAAAGGGGATCTTTTTTCAACTGGTGAATCTCTCACATTTATCTGAGAACTAAATATGAATTTGGATTTTTAAAGAATCTTTCATAAACATGAAATTCCCTATTTTATTACCTGCCCTCTTTGAAAATTATAATTAAAAAGAGATTTATTCTTTTTAAAATATTTTAAGTTTTTAAAATTTTGTAATTAAAAAAATCATAATTTAACATTTTGGACATGTCAATTAATAATGAGTGGATAAGCCACTTATCACGTCTAGTATTTCATGGTAACTGTGGGTGGAGAATTCGGCCTTGCCTGGCTGCATCGCTTGCTGAGCCTCTCACTAAGGTTATTGAGGATCAATCCTGCAGGCTTGCAGGGTCTGTTCAGGAAAGGGCTGACCACAAGGGGTGCAGCCCATGTGATGACTTTTAACAATTGAGGCACCTTGGCACAGAATCAGTCTAGCCATGTCATTGGTATTGATCACGGAAAGGGCTGGAACAAGCCAATGGTCTCTGTGCAGTCTACTCAATTGACTGCTGTTCAATCCTAGTCATGCCTTTAGTGGTCACTTTAGAAGTGCTTTACTGTCTTGTTTTTGTTTTGGAATTATAGATAGGAATTTTTTTTTTTTTAAAGTTTTTAAAATTAAACATTTAGCACATTAAGCCATTCCTCCTCAGGAAGAATAACTTTGTCTTCTTCAGCTTGATATTAAATGTAACTCCTCATTTTCATTCCAAATTGCCCTGAAGAAACTAAAAGTTGCCCTTCTAAAAATTCTCTATTTGTAAGCTTTAATAAATAATAAATAACTGAGATATACTGATCAAACTGGGATTTATAACCTCATCTAAAGTATTAAGGTTGTGAGGATTCAATGAGCTAATAAATGAAAACAGCTTCAAATAGTGCTTGGCCCAAAGTAAAAGGGATTTGTTATTATTGTTATTGCTATTATTATATTTTATTACATTATAATGATGGAAATGAAACAAATAATGAAACCCAGTTTAACATGGTTTTTGTTACTCAGACTAGATGCAGTAGGGTCAGTGCCTGAATCCAAAGAAGTCCCTCTCTGGCTGGTGAGGGGCCTGACAGAGCTGGTGGATTATAAGATTGATGATGATTGTTTTTGCTCAAATCACTGATCTAAAGGGAACCATCTTGTTAATCAGGGGGCGAAGATACCCAAAGTAACTACAGTTCACGTTAAATTTTGTATTATCTTTGATTCAGTTCTCTATGGACGTGAAGTTGTTGCTTTTGTGTAAGAAAATGGGTTATTGCTAACATTTGTATTTATTAATGAAGAGATCACTACTTTAATTTTAACAATTAAATGGAAATTTCAGTATTAGTGAACCAATAAAATTAGTATCATATGCCTTTCAAAACTAGAAAATGTGTTTCTTTGATATTTACCATGGATTAACTGGCTTTATTAGTTCATTTTCAACATGACCCTCTAAAATGTCATTTAGTGTCCTCAAAATATCTTCTTTATTTTAAAAGTAAATAAAGAACATAAAAGGTATCTTGATTCAATTAATAGTGTAGAGGATGATTTTTTAAAAAAGGTAATACACTTATAGTGCATGAAAATAAGCATTAATATGCCTTTTAAAATTTCCTCCCAAAAATGTGTACTTGTTTTGTAAATTTGGTTGTAAATTCTAAGAAGATGAATTGAGCAAATCACATTGTTAATATTTTAATTGAAAAAGCCTAAAGGGAAGAAGAGAATAATGGCCAACTGGAAATTTAGTGTTATCCCTACATTTAAAGCACAAACCATTACAATGTAATAAAATTAATCCAGACATTTCCAGGGCAAGTGTGGCTGACCTTTTGTTCACCAACCACTGACCCCTGGGTGAATACAAGAGGCTTGCAGAGGGAAAGTCTGTTTGTTTGGCTTCAGTCCCTGGTATTTAAATTGCATTCCCTAATCAAATGAAAAGGCTGTCCTCTCTATCAGGTTACAGAATCCATGGCAACATTTGGCCTTTTATATCCATAATGTTAGCCTTTTTGTTTGCATCTAAGTAGAGACACCTGGACCAATGTTAACATTAACCGATTTAGCATTAATAGCTTCATTATATAAGAATTTCTGATCAGATAGCTGTTACTTTTGTTATATTGCTTCAGCTTGTATTGTTGTCATTTTTTATCTCCCTGCTTGGCAACCAGGCAATGATTTGCAAATTTTTTTTGTCTTGATTAATTAAGCAATATAATTATCAGTAACCGTGATGCAGTCTCTGCTCAACAAAGCTTCTGAGTGAAAACAATGGTAAGTCTGTTAGTGTGAATGCATTCCACGCGTCCCAGATGCATGAGGGTATTATGGACAATGAGAGGAAAGGCCGCCTGCGAGCAAGGACAAAGGGTGCCACGCAGACTCGACACACTGCACATACCGCCAGGGACATACTGCGGGTTCCCTGGGACCCAGACGCCTCGTTAGATTCCAGCTAGTCAGCAGAGATTAATTCTCAGCCATTTGGTGCAATAATTTACCCATTCCCCAGCCTTTTAACTAGTGCTCCTTACTATAGAAGTGAAGGCTTTGTACTCAAAAGGTTTATTTAACCTTGCCTACTTTTAGGAATCACCACCAAAATCATTATTTTTGCTTAGAAATTGTAATGAAGCAGCTGCTTGAAGTTGAGGAATATTCCTTTTGGGGGGGTGGGACAGGCCCAAGTTTCAGAAATTGTAGGTAGAGTCAAAGGCATTCTTTCAGCACCTGTATATTACATCTGAATGTTCTATGACTCTGTGGTCTATGTACATTTATTTTACTGGTCTCTGAGCAGCCATACTTCTCAAAGAATAATTTTAATCCCTTTTTCGGAGGGGAAAAAAACCCCAGCCCATCAGTGCACAAAAGTCCTGCTCATTGGATGGAGTCATGCATATTCAAATTGCACTTTCATTCACTCAGCCTCATTAATAGCGTATGTAATAATGTTGGGCTATTTGTAATACAAGCTCACAGGCAGCGTGGCTTCCAAGTCCTTTGAAATTTAACATATTTCGCTTTTTCATTCCGTACCCTCCCTTAAATATACAAATTATGTGCCTGGCAGAACCCGCCTCCTCCTAATAATACACAGCATTTGCAAAATGGTATGTTTAAGGAGGTGGGTGTGCTCATGAGGGGTGCCCAGAGCCCTCATGTCTGAGATGCCTGCTCACTACTTGAGCTTTTTAATTGAACTTCTTTTGATTAAACTAAAAAAAAAAAAAAATCAGTGTTCTTAGCAATATCATTTCATTGTGTAATTATGTACCAAATCCATCTCCATAAATATTGATACAATAGTTGTTTGGCTGTGGAAGAGAAATGATTTCTTGTCAGACTTACAGTTTTTTTTCCTTCTCTTACTCCCATGTCAGTGGCCAGGGAAGCCTTGCATAGAAAAGAGAATGGAAGCAATATAAAGGGTTTGTTAAAATGCCCACTTTGTTCTTCAGAAAGGTGATTCCTAATGCCTAAAGAGAGGGTCCATGTCTACTTTCTTTCAGTCACTGAAAGTTAATAAGGTTGCTTTTAGGAACTTGTGGAGGCAAGTTTTAACATCTGGGGTGTGTTTGTCTCCAGGCACAGTAGAGACTGAATGCTTAGCCATCTCCCCAGAGAGAATATATTCTGAAATAGCCTTGACCCAGAGGGGTTCAGGCAAGAGGAAGCTTAAATAATAAAGGCTGTCCTCAGCACCTCAGCCAGTGTCAGTGTTACAAATGAAAACGTGAAAGTTCTCCAAACTGTACTCACTCACCTTCACGTTGTTTAGGCATGGTTGAAAAAATGGATGATTCAGCAATTTCTGAGAAGTAGAGGAAGCTAACAGCAACAGGAGAGGAGACCACAAAGTTCCAATTCCAGTGCTTCCCCTAGGGGCTGGGTGTCTGGGCACGTCTCTCGATTTCTTTGGACTTTCACTTCCTTGTCTGTAAAATTTAGATTGGGAACAAGGCCCCTCTACAGTTCTTTCAGAGCCAGGATTCCAAGTGGCATTTGAAGAAGATCTTTGGATCTCCCTTGTCCCTAGATGCCCACATCCACTGCCCTTCAGGTACAGTGGAAGTGGTTCCTGGTTCTCTGCATTCTCTGCAGCCATTGTGAGCAGGTGTGCCCCCTTTGGGAAGACTTCTAGCTCAGGACTTTCGCCTGGAGCAGCTTCTGGAAGGCTACCTGTGCACCAAAAGTCACACAGGTGTTTACCCACTGAAGCCCAGAGGAGCCCATGTTGGCATCTATGAGGGACAGGAAATCTTTCAAGCGACTGCTATGGACTCATTTTATAGGGAGTTTGTTTGACTTTGCAACACAGTTATGTAAATTTGTTTCTTTTTATAGCAAACATTCAATTTTCTTAAATGTTTATCCCAACCCAACCCAATAATCTTTTTGAGATTTGTCATATACTTTAAAATACTCTAGGCAATCCTCAGGGAAAAACAAATCATTAACTTTTTTTTTTTTTGGCCTGGACAGGCTCTGGGAATTGAACCCGGGTCTCTGGCATGGCAGGCGAGAATTCTGCCACTGAGCCACTGTTGCCAGCCCCAAATGGTTAACTTTTGAATATACAAAAGAATAATTTATTTAGAAAAGAAAACCGAAAATACTAAACAACTAGAATTTACTGATATGTTATTAAATGGATTATTGCAGTATGTTCTGGTTTCCTAAATTTTTTTTAAGTAAAGGAATGACTTGAGAACTGTGAAAAAGCAGCTGTCATTTGCAGATGTTATATTAAAATCAAATTTCTCCTCTAATTCATTGCTATTTCTAATGAGAGAAATTCCTGGGTACAAGGGATTTATATTATTTCTTTTGTCTACTTTTTGAAAGACTATCTGAGTCACTCACAAACAGTAGCCAAAAAATAATACAGACCATTTATTTATAAGATAAGTTCAATGCAGATGGAAAAAATCTATAGCCTAATTATTATTAATCAACTCCCAGCTTCTGGTTTCTTTCTCCTAATGATTTGACTTTTGAGAATTCCTTCTCAATTGATCTTTCTCAAAAGTTGACATTGTTATTCCATTTTTGATTTGTTCTTTGGCACATATATCTTCCTAACATTCACTGCATCCTCCTGCCTGCTGCCAGCTGGGGCTGGCCTGTATAAATGCACATCAGATGGCCAGTGGGAGGCCCGGCTTGGGTCAGAGAGCTGGGAGGTTCTCACTCTGCCTCAGGCAAGGTCTGCAGGAAGGCCCTTTTGGCTCAAGAGACCATGCCAGGAAGACAGAGGTTCATTCTCCACCAACATATAGGTGTCCTGCTTCTTATGTCATGCCCACAGCCACATGTGCATTTAGCCATCTGGCCTGGAAGAACACAGAACTCTGTGCTGGGGAACGAGTTCTTAAAGGTGTATTTTCTGGGCTATATTCAAAATTCATCAGTTTGTGGTTTGGTTTTTTTTTTACTGTTTTGTTTTCTTAAGAAATACCTTTTTACTATAGTCCCACCTACTTGACTACTGGACTACTGTATAAATCGTAGAGGAATAGCTTTTTTTTAAGGATTATATTTTTAATTGAAATTTTAAGTGTAATATTGCTAAAGATAAAAGAAAAAAGGGGTTTCTTTCTTACTTCATTTACTCATTCATTCATTTTATTGTCATTGTTACCTGAACCAGGTAATCCTGAAAGATTTTAGAGACTATGGGCTTTACTTGATTTTCTTCTTTGGAATTAAGAGGCCCATTTTTTTTTCTCCCCAGTACTACCACAAGGAGGGAAAATTTGTTATTAGTCATCACTGGTAAAATAATCCCATCTTTCTTTGATCCCCAATTGTGCTTCCTTGGTTCTGACTGTTCTGTTCCCTCTGTGCTATAGGTGCCGATCTCAGAATAGCTTTGCCCAATCTCTGCAGTGTTCACAGCTTTGTGTTTTGACTGTGGGACCTTTATCCAACCCACCAAACCAAAGAAGAGTTATGGCAGCAGAAGGCTGCACCAGACCCCAGGGCTGCCCCCATTAGCCTTTTAGCCCTCCCCACAAAACAAAAGACAGAAGGCCCCAAAGGGTCTTAGTCTAAAAATGTGGAGAGGGAGGACAGATTTGGTTCATGCCTAGCAGTCAGATCCTCAGGAGCTGGAGGCCTTCAGTCTGTCTACCAGTCCATCAGCATGTCTTTAGGGGCTGCTTCATGCCAGGCCAGAGATCACTCTCCTAGAATCTAAATGTGAGAAAGGGAGGCAGCCAGTAATTATGTAAATGAAACAGGGTGATGGGATGGGAAAGGAAGGAGATTGCCTTCATTCTGGTGGGCAGAGAAGGCTTCCTGAGGAGGATTCTATTGAGCTAAGCCCACATGGGGAAGGAGAGCCAGTCATGCAGCAAGTAGGGATGGCCCTGTGGTAAGGAGAACAGGGGAGCAGAGGGGCAGCTGGAGGAGCTGAGGGCAGGAGGGAATGTCAGACCAAGCCTCCTCCGCCACCAGGAGGAATTTGGGCCTGATTCCTGCCCTTGATGAGTTTGAAAAAGCAATTAGCCTCCCTGCCCTCCATCTCTTTATCTATAGAATACGAATGAAAGTGCTAGGCTGTTGCAACATTATTGTTCCAACACCGAGCATGGGACCTGTATCACTAGCTTTGCTGTTGGGCTTATCAACAACAATCAGATGTTCTTGGGTCTCCTTAACCCCTTGTCCATTATTCAATTGTTATTCTATCTTAATATATAGCCTCTTAATTAATCTCAAGATAGATCAATTAATTAAATTACATATATTATTTTCATCTCTGGTTACTAAGAATCATCGAATCCAAGGGTGTCAATGGAGAATCACTCCCGGCCCAATTAAACCATCAACCTGCTTTAAGAGACATTCCTAGAAAGGCCATACTTATTCCCTTAGGGTACTTTCTCACTGTTTTGGAAGTCTTTTCTAATGTCTAAATGGTGTTTTCATATGACACTATCTAATATTCAGCTGAGTCAGTATCTCATGGAATACATTTTTGGGGGAGCTCTGCCCTGACCAGGGAAAACAAGCCACATCTTCCCCTTGAGCCCCGGCTTCACCCCACTCCTTCCAACAAGAGGCCTTCCAGAACATCTCTTAGCTAGAAAGAACTTAAAGCATTTTTTTCTTTTAATTTGTTTTTACCCTCCTAAATACATATTTTTATCTCCCTGCAAACTACTTACAGGTAGGATCTCCCACTTATTCATCTCTATATCCCTGTCCCCCACAGTCCTTAACAGGGCTTTGAACAAAGTAGTCAAATACATACTTATTATACAAATGGCATCTGAAATTTCTGTCCCTTTTGGCTCAGAAAAATTCTATAGATTCTTTAGAATTTTCAAACAAATTTCTGGAGTCCCCAGATAAATC
The DNA here is from genome assembly GCA_004026745.1 of Myrmecophaga tridactyla. NCBI lineage: Eukaryota > Metazoa > Chordata > Mammalia > Pilosa > Myrmecophagidae > Myrmecophaga > Myrmecophaga tridactyla. The sequence continues at coordinate 65,183 of PVIY010007940.1, read as the reverse complement.
CCATTTTTACTAAAATTATCTTCTGATTTTTTAGGGAATATATTTATATAGTATAAAGACAGAAATATATGGGAATAAACATTTTCTTTCTCTGGACCATACCTTCCATTTCTCCTGAAATATTCGCCCTCATCTCAAAATTATGATTTTTCCTTGCCTCTCAATTATTTGCAACACGCTTTCAAGATTTTTAGGGCAGATGAACCTTGTATCCTCTTTGTGGGATCTGTAGGCAGACGACACAACCTGTTTTCCAAATAAGACAAGTGTAAGTGACTTATCCAAGGGCACTTGGTTTCTTAGTGGCCAAACCAAGTCCAGAATCTGAATCCCCATAGGCTGAACTGCTTCAAGAGTGGCGAGGTACTAATTTTCATGCATGTATGCAGATGATTATTAATTAAGGGCTCTAGATATCTGCTTGATCCTATGTTTACATCCTAGCAATTTAGAGAATATTTGTGAAGTCCAGCAGAAAATTGAATCCTAAACCTTGGTATTAATTCAACCAACTTTTATATGATAAAGGCAGTGCCAGAAAGCTGGGCACAGAAATCACAGCCATATCTCATTATGAACACAATACTTCCAGTTTTAAAAAGGTATTCATAATTGACAGTAAGTCAGCTATGCATCCTCTGCCTATGTAGTTTTTAATATAGTCTGCATCTTAGTAGGCCCATATGTGGCAGTGTTCTGATGCTGGAAGTTGGGGGTTATCTGTAAGGAACTTGAACAGAGCTGAAGTGCTCATTGTCCTGCTTTGGAACATCAAGACATCTCAACTGAGTCTTTGAAAGATTCGTGCCTACCAAAAAAAAAAAGGAGATTTCAGAGGGCTTTCTGTGTCCTCAGGCTGCCCATCTGTCCTTGCTCCAATAATTTAACTCGTCCTTCCCTTCCAGGTCAGGTGATATTACACTGTGCACTTCAGTGTCATCACCTTGGCAAAAAGCTCTCTTTGCTTTCACAATATCTGACCAAGTGGAGAACCTGGATGTGAAAGTGTCTTGGCCTAGCCCCAGCCTGTTCAGGAGAAAATAATTTGAGCTGCACTTTCTAAGTTTGTGTGTCCTCTCAGAGCTGCACTTCCTCTATTCAGGAACTCACAGTAGGGTCCCACATGCACCTAATGTGCAACTGGTAAGAAAATCCAGCTTGTCAACAGTCATGGCAATCCCCATGCTCTGGTCAACATGCGAGGAGAGAGCAGTTATGAGGATTTGGAAACTTGAGCTGTTTATGATGGTACCTGTTTAACAGGGACGGCAAGCTGAATTAAAAGTTATGACTAGGATTAATACTTAATGAAGTCTTCCATTAAATTCACCATCAGGCATGGGAGCAGGAGGAGGCATCCAGGAGAATCGCTTCTCCCAGCCCCACTGTGTACTGGCAGCCCTGTTCCCCTGGGTGGGGCCATGCACCCAGTCCACTGTGTGGCCTCCTTGACTGCCATGATGTCCAGGGGCCTGGTGGCAGTTTCCACTTCCAATTCAGGGGAACCATTGTGTTTCTGGTACAAGCACTCCTTCCTTGGGTATTAAAAATCAGAGAGCAGCATCATAGGAACGAAATAAATAAGTAAATTGCATGTGAATCAGGAATATCATCTGAAATAATGACAGTTTTTCTTCTTCCTTTCTAATGCATAATCATCTATTTCTTTGTCTTGCATTACTATATTGGCACAGACTCCAGTACAAATGTTGGTAGATGTAATGTAGGGGACATGCCTGTCTCCTTCCCAGTCTCACATGTAAAACTTTCAAAGTTTTACCATTAAACTTAGCAGTTGTTATAGGGTTTGGTAGATATTCTTTGACAGATTAAGAAAGTTCCCTTCTATTCATCAATTGCTAGGAGTTTTTTTTCATAAGTGAACTTTGAATTTTGTAAAACATTTTGTTAGACATCTATTGAAATAATCATCTGACTTTTCTCATTTAATCTATTACTGTAGTTAAATATACAGATCAATTTTTTATGAAAGCCCTCACATCTATTCCTGGGATATTCCCAACTTGGTCACAATTTGTTGTTTGATTTTTTTTTATACTGTGGAATTCAATATGTTGGTATTTTATTGGATCTTGTATGTATGTCCATGAGTGAGATTGGCCCCTCAATTTTGTTATTGTGGTTATACTAGTTCAATAAAGTGAGTAGGTTTGTTATCTCTCCACTTACATTATCTAAGTTTCTTTAAAATAATAAATATTTGTTCTCTGAAGATTTTGTAGAATTTGACAGTAGATCCGTCTGGACTGGCTTTTCCAGGTTAAAATATTTTTTTCACTGTGATTCAATAATGTCAAAGCTTACAGAATTATAGCTGTTATCCCTCTTTTGATCTTAGTTATCCTCTCTATCAAGTGTTTGTTTTTTATTTCATTAATGCTTATTTCTGTGTTAGATCAGTCCTTCCACTTTCTTTGAGTTTATTTTACTCTTATTTTTCTGTATTTTGCAGATAAAAGATAAAAAGTTAAAGAGGGAAAAGAACATATAGATCTGACAAGTAAAACCCAAAGGATAAGATGGTAGATTCAAAAAATGCCTTTACAGTAATAACTTTGAATGTTAACAGACTAAACCTACCAATTAAAAGATACAGATTGGCAGAATCGATTAAGAAATATAATCCAGCTATAATGCTTCTTATAAGAGAGTCATCCTAGACACAAGGATACAAATAGGTTGAAAGTTGAAAGGATGGAAAAAGATGTGCCATACAAGCTGTAACCAAAAGAAAGCAGGAGTAGCTATACGAGTATCAGACAAAATAGACTTTAAATGTAAAGATATCATAAGAGACAATGAAAGACACTATATATTAATAAAAGGACAATTAATCAAGAATGTCTATGCTCCCAATCAAGGAGCTCCAAAGTACATGAGACAGACATTGGCAAAACTGAAAGGAGTGAAAGACATTTCAACAATAATAGAAGGAGACTTCAATACACCACTCTCCTCTATAGACAGAGCAACCAGACATAGGATCAACAAGGAAGTAGAGAACTTAATTTAATAAGAGTATTAGACCTAACAGACATATATTGGTCATTACACCTCAAAATACCAGGATATACATTCTTCTCTAATGTTCGGGAAACATTCTCCAGGATAGATCATATACTGGGACATGAAACAGATCTTTATAAATTTAAAAACACTGAAATTATTCAAAGCACTTTCTCTGATCAGAATAGAGTGAAGTAGGAAATCAGTAACCACCAACGAACAAGAATTTTCACAAATATATGGGATAAAATAACACATACTTAAACAGAGAAGATCATATGGTGTAATGAATGTGGGTGTGCTCCATTAAAACTTTATTTATGAACCCTAAAATTTTATTTTCATATAATTTCATGTCACAAGATATTTTTTTCAGCGTTTGAAAAAGTAAAACCATTCTTAGCTTGTAGGCCATGCAAATGCTTAGCGTGTCAGCCTAGATGAGGCTCCACAAGCCTAGAATATCGTCCATTAAAAAAAAATTCTGTGCATGCTGAATGTATCTTTGCAATTATTGGGTGAATTTTTTTATAGGTATACATTAGGATGAGTTTGTTAATTGTATTGTTCAAACCGCTTATATTCATTATGCTGATTTTTTGAAATGTATTCATTGAAGTATAACGTTAATACCAAAAGGGCACAAATTGTAAATGAGTAGCTTGATGAATGTTTTCAAAATGAGCACACTTGTGCAACACTGCCATCCTCCAGAAAGTCTCCCACATGCCCCCCCATCACTAATCCCCCCAAAATGTTTTTGAATGTTATATGAATGAAATTATACAATATGTACTTCTTAGGATCTGTTTCTTTCATTCAATATTATAGTTGGGTCATGTTTTATTCATTTTTGTTGTGTGGAATTCTGTTAGGTCAATGTACCACAATTTTTTTTATCCATTCCCTTGTTGATGGACATTTGGGTTATACCCAATTTGGAGAATATGTGTGACTTGCCTTTTCTCTTTCATAATGCTGTCTTTTGACAGAATTTTTTAATTTTGTGATTATTCTTTTGTACTCAAGAAATAGCCTGCCCCAAGGTTGTGAAGATTTTCTTCTGGAACCTTTATGGTTAACTTTAATATTTAATTCTATAATCCATCTTGAATTTGTATGTGGTGTGAGGTAGAGGTCAGAGTTCACTTTTTCAATTGTTCCATTGTCTTTACTGAAGCAGACTTTCCTTTCCCGATCAAATTAGTGTGCTGCCTTTATTGCAAAACCAATTAACTATAAATGTGTGCCTCAATTTTCAGACTCTTTATCTGTAGAATATGATATCTTAATTATTAATTAGTTTTATAAAATAAATCAGTAATATGTCTTATTTTCTTGACTAATTTATGACTTTTCTAGTCTCTATATATTTAGAAGTTTGTCCATAGATATGAAGCAAGCCTGCTAGAATTTTAATTGGCCTTTTGTTGTATTTATAGCTCTATTTTGGAATAATTGTTATCTTAACATTGAGGCTTCCAACTATGAACAATCTTTCCATTGATTTAGGTCAACTTTTATTTATTTCAGCAATATTTGGTAGTTTTCAGTGTAGGTCTTATACATTGTTTGTTAAACTTCTAAGTATTTGATGTTTCTAATGCTATTATTAATAGTAGTTTTTAAATTTCATTTTCTAGTTGTTGATTGCTAGCATACAGACATTTAACTGCTTTGGGGAGGGGTTGTATTGATTGACCTTATATCTTGTGACCTTTCAAAATTCACTTACTAGTACTAATTACTTTTAAATTCCTTCAGATTTTTCATATGTATATATTTCAATATATTGTTATCTATGAATAAAAATAATTTTACTTCTTTTTGCTCTTTCATTCATCCATCATTCTTCTTTATTGTAATGGCTAAGACCTTCAAAACTGTTGATTAGTGGGGAGAAGAGTAGACTTCCTTGACTTTTCAGACCTTAGGTAGAAAACATTTAATATTTCACCATTAATTATGATGCTAACTGTAATTTTTCTTCTATAAGATCTCCATATCGAATTAAGACAGTTCCCTTCTATTCCCAGTTTCCAGTTTGCACTTTTTTTATCATGACTGTGTGTTGAATTGTATCAAATACTTTTCCCAAATCTATTGAGATCATATGGTTTTTCTTCTTTCATGAATGTTAAACCAATCTTGCCTTCATAGGGAAAATCCCACTTGGTCAAGATATATCATTCTTTTAATATATTGCTGGATTTAATTTGCTAAAGTATGTTGTTTAGTTGCCAAATATTTGGAGATTTTCTAATTCTCTTACTTTGTTACTGAATGTCATCTCACTTAGTTTCACTGTGCCTTGAGAACATATTCTGTATAGTTTCAATCTTCTGAAATTTATTGAGACTTGTGTTTTATGGCACAGAGTATGGCCTATGCATTTATTATCCATTGCTGTGTAACAAATTATTCCCAAAAGTTAGGGACTTAAAATAGCACATGTAAGTCAATATTTCCTGCAATTTAGGAGTAAATTAGTGCTGGTTCAGGCTCAGGGTCTCTCAGAATCATAAGATTGTGGTTAAGATTCATCTAGGGCTAAGGCAATCTGAAGGCTTAACTGAAACTGGTGAACTGCTTTCAAGAAGACTTGTTCAGATGGCTATTGGCCAGAGGCCTAAGTTCTTCTCTGGCTACTGGCAGGAAATATAGTTCTTCACTGTGCAGGCTTTCCCACAGAGCCTTGAGTGTCCTTACTATATTGAGACTAGTTTCTTCCAGAGTGAGATCCAGGAAGACAAGAGCAAGAAGGCAGGTACAATGCCGTTTTATGGTCTACTCTCTTGAAGTGATACAGTGTTACTTCTGCAATATTCTATTCACTAAAAGTAAGTTACTGACTCCAGCTCACACTCAAGTGGAGAGGAATTAGGCCCCACTTCTTAAAAGATAGAATATCAAAGAATTTGTGCACATATTTTAAAACCATGAAAGCCTATTTTAATTAATAGGCTTTTGAAAAGAATGAATATTCAACAGTTGTTTGACACGATTGGTTAATAATATTGTTCACGATTAATGAAATACTTACTATTGCACTCTCAATTAATGAGGGAGGAGAGTTAGCTCAAACTATTACCATGGATTTGTTGATTTCTTTCTTTAGTTCTGTTAATCTTTCTTTTTTGCGTTTTTAAGCTATCTTACTGGTTGCAATCAAATATATAATTGTTATTTCTTTCTGATGAATTGACCCTCTTATCCTTATGATCAATTTGATTTTAAATTATTGCTGTTTCAATTATTCTGGTTTCTTCTCTGGAATGTAATTCTTTGATTGGGTGTCTACTCCTTCTTCTTTATCATCGTCCCATTTGGTTTATCTCTTTTTTTTCTTTTTCCTCTCGGTTCTGGGAGAGTATCTCAAGTTTGGCTCTCTATTTGATAGATTCAGTTTTCTGTTTTCTTGATTCTGTTTCTCTTTTCTTCACTGCCTCTAAAGCATACTATAATTCTTTGCTTACCTAACTGTCTAGCCTGAGTCGCATCTTGATTTCCTCTTATCATATAACTCTTTGCTCCTGTCTCTTAAAGGCTGTGATTTCCTGCATTCTTTTTAAGGTCTAAATGGCTTTCTAAAATGTTATTTTTGTTTCTAACAGTAGAAAATTTTCTGAGGTTTTTTTTTTTTTTTTTTTTTTTTTTTTTTTTTTTTTTTTTTTTTTTTTTTTTTTTTTTTTTTTGTATTTTTCCCATAGGCTTTATATTTTTTCCCTTTAGATTGGCACCTGACATCAAAAAGGGCACATTAAGAGCTTTTCCTAATCCCCTTGTTTATGTGCAATCTTGATAAGCCCTTCTCCTTAAGTTAATGGCTAGATAACAGTTTGTAATGTCTTTTAGCTGGCTTTCATCTTCAGAAGCTCCTCTGGTTGAGGTGGCATCTCTTTCTCCCAGTGTTTGGTCCTCTGATGTCCTTGCCATGTAAGAATTTCCAAAACCACAACCGCTAGCATTTACTGGTCTCAGAGCTCACTACAGTTCATGCCCAGTCTATAGTTTGTACCCCGTTGGATATAGTGCACCACTGCCAGAGTCCTTCTTTCCTGTTCTGTTGCTCCTTGGGAATTGTGGCTTCTGAATGTAAAATGAGGAGATGTGAATTAGAGCAAAACTGGTATAGAAAAGTATTATGCACACATCACAGAGAAACTCCTGCTAGTAACAGGGCTGACCTCATGATTTCAGCTTGGTAGAGACCCTGTATCACTGAACCTGAGGACAAAAAGTGAGGAAGACCCTACCCTTTTTTCACACTAGCCATTTTGCTATTTGAAGCTGCAAGTCATCATCAGTCATTATTGTAATTCTTCCTCACTTCCATAATTTTTACAATTCATGGATTTTCCTATTAAATTCTGACAGAAAGCTGATTGGTAGGGTTACTCTGATGATCTTGGGAGATCTGGCTTCTGACCTCCAGGCCGATTTATTCACCTTCTTCTTAGACATCTGCCTTGCCTACCCCAGCAGTACACCAAATTCAAAAGTCTAAAACCGAACCGGTCATCTTTTTCCACAGCCCCTTACAGCCCCTCACTTGCAGCTGTTTCTCCTTTGTGGGCCTTCTAGTATGACATTGTGAACTGCCATTTGCCTTATTGTCACTTCCATTCAACCCCAGTCCCTGTTGATTCTGTATCTGAGAAATCCCTTGAGTGCATTCACTTCTTTACCCCCAATGCCACTCCCTACCTGCTCCCCCATCCCCTATCTCTTCTCTAGATTATATCCCCTAGCTCCAGTCTTGGCCCCTCCGTACTGTACAGATGTTTTTCTGGAGAAAAAAATCTACACATCCTCCTCTGCTTGTGGTCTCTCACGTCCGTAAATTTCAAGTCCAGATTCCTTAACATAACTCCAAAGATGTTACATGACAGGGCAACCTCTGCCTATTCTCCAGCTCCAGAACCTACCTCCCCACCTCTCACTGTCTCACCTTGCACCTTCACTCTAGTCTTCTTGCTGCCAGGACTTTACATGAGTGGCTTCTTCACCTGTCATCCTGCCAACTAGTTATTCTTTGATTTCTAAGTCACTCCCTCTGGGAAGCCTTTGCTCACTCCCTGAGATCTGTCTGCATTCTCTGATAGTACTCAGACTTACCCTTATCATGACCGTACTCATTCCAGTGTATTGTAATGGTCATTTACTTGGCTGTAGTTCATGTGAGTTTCATATGGGCAAAGACAGTCTTTCATTCTCTGTTGTCTCCCAATCCCTTCACCCAGTGCCAACCCAAGAGGAGGTGTTCTATAAATAAATAGTTGTTGGAGAAAGACCCACATTTATTAACTAATATAAGGTATTTAAAATATTAATGAATTTCACAAATATTTGCATTCCAGCCATGTACTGGGTGCAGTGCTATTCATTGGGGAGTTTTCTCCTCTGTCTCTAGCCACTCCTCAGTCTTCCTTGCTGTTTCTTCTTGCTGCCTGGCCTCTACCCTGACTTCAGCCAGGTGTGTCATTGTTCCCTCACTACTTCACCATTGTGTAACTAATGGGCATCACAAACTTAGCACATCCCAAATTTAGCCAGTGACCCTCCCTCACAGTCGTCCCCATTTCATAAAAAAGGTGGCTCCAGCCTTCCAGTTGCCAGGTCAGAAATCATGTCACATGTCATGATTAAAAAAAAAGAAAAAGTTTTGCTGAAGAGCTCAGAGAGGACTGAGCAAAGCCATCTGCCTGCTTGATTTGAAAGCAACCAACCTGTGTCCTATGAGGTTCACCTGCCCTGCAGGTGATCGTTCTGTGTGGTCATGATCATTCCTGTATATCAACTAGCTGCTCCTATATCTTTGGTTTGAATTTTACAGGCTTTCAAAAATTGTGTTTTGTTTTGAATCCCCAGGTTCCATTTTTTGGGCCTCTGTTTGATGGCGCCATAGTAAGTGGAAAGCTGCTGCCAAGCCTTGTGTGTGCCACGTGCATCAATGCCAGCAGGGCCGTGAAGTGCCTCATCCCACTCTACCAGAGCTTGTATCTTTTTGCATTAATTGTGCGACTTATTACCCATCCCAGAATTCAGGGTACCGGCAGTTCTTTGAAAGAGGTAAGTATTCCAAACTGGGTTGAAAAGGGAAGAGAAAACTTTTTTTCTATCTGTATTGACATTAATGTAGTGTGATTTTCGCCTTATTTGTTAATTTATATTTAATATAATAATTGTGGGCTACATCAAACTTACGAAGAGTTTATTTTTGTGATTTTGCCAAGTAAGTTCGCATTGGAGAAGCTGTGACTACCATTGTCAGGCTTCTGTTTCCTAGGGTCTTTTCCCCCAGTTCTGTCCTGTTCCTTTATCCACCCATGTCTGTTGCAGTTCCTGGTGTTTATGGTGGGATGCTAAGCAAGAGTAAGGGTCTAACTCAGAGTGCTTACCAGAAACCAACAGCAAATGAATGACACTAGTAAATCAAAAGAATGTGCCAAGCACCACGACAGAAGTGCAAGTACTGTTCTAGAAGGCCAGAGGAGGAGGAAGTTGCATCCTGTTGGAAAAAGAAGGGAAAAGGTATCCTGAATAGAATTGTGTTTGTACTCACCAGTAGGAATGGCTAGAAATTCTGTTGCAATTTTCCCAACTCATTAATCCCATTCTGTAACTCCTGATCTTGTCCCTATCAACAGAAGAAATGTCACTTTTTTCTCTGAAGCATTAATTGATTGCTGTAATCCTTAGAGCCAAGCATTATCTTTAAATATAAGAAAAAGAGATTAAAGTGAGTGTCTTCACCCAAAATTGCTGCAAAAGATAGTTAGTTCACTTCCTATTAAAACTTTGAAAGTCTTTGTTTCTAATTAGTATTGATAATGACTATAAACATATTGTGTTTGACCACTCTCTCTCTATTTCTCCCACCCTACTAGTAAGTGATGTGTTTCTGGAGGGTGGTGGTGGGGTGAGGTGGGTGATAAATATCACGTGGGAACAGATGCAGTTCATGAAAAATATCTTTCATTAAAATCTTCGTCCCTTCATTGACTGCCTTTAGATAGAAAATAATAATAATACATATGCCATGTGGCAACTTAGAATTATCATAGAAATTAGAAGTAGAAAAGAGCTATTAGGTCCCATCTGGTCCCTTCCCTGGGGGCTGGACAGCATTATTCCCACCCCGGACCCTCTCGGGCTTTGTCCAACCTAGTAGTGAGTGCTGAGAGAAAGCGCCTCTGCAGCTATTTCACAGCACTCTATGCTTAATCCCACGGCCAGCGTCAACTCAGTCTTCAGCATGGAGATGTTTTCCATTTCACATGCTGTTAAAAAGAGCTTCTTGGCAGAAATTAGAAAGACCTATTCAGCAATTGGCTTGTCAGTGTGCATGTCAAGTAGGATGAGCTGGACACTCACCAGTCAAGTATGTTGGATCAAAGCAACAACAAATCATTTTCAAGCAAGAAAATTCCGTTTTATATAAGACCATTGTGATTTTTGTCACGTTGTCTTCTCCACTTACTGAACTTCTCATTATAAAATACATGCTTTATTATTTTGTTGAACAGTGCTTTCTCAAATAAGAATTAATATAGCTCCATTAGAGTAATGGGGGGTTAGGGAAAACAATGTTTTAAAAAGTTCAAACAATAATATTCAGTACTCACTTTAAAAACTTTTCAAGCAGTCACAGGACTAATGTTGCATAGTAGCCAATGTGGGGTAGGAGATGATGCTGTTCTCTAAAATAACTTCATAAAATAGCCTGGTTGACATCAGGAGGACAATTTAGTACTGAAAAGGAAAAGAAAATGACAAAAACGATTAGGTTGATTATCATAAAAATTTTAAATATTTTTCTTTCTTCATACCTGTGAATATTTCATTGGTGCAATTCAAGTAAAGTGTTTAAAACAAGAAATTCACTGTTATACAAAATTTTTAGAGAGATATAATAAATGGGGGGGGAAGTTGCAATCACTTTTCTGTTCTTTAATTTCTGTCTGCAAAAGGGCTAATATTGAGGCCAGAAACCAGAAGAGAAGTGGGGAAATGGGAAAAAATAAGGAGAAAAGAAAGTTTAAAAATTTTTTTTCTTTTAAAACATTATTAATTTTTAAAATTATATTTATGTACCTGCTTAGGCTATTAACAAAAATCTTAAGCTAGTTTGCTTATGTCATAGTTGAGATCTGGAATTCAGTGCTGCTTCACTGAATTTTGTCTGATATTTAAATTTTGAAAAACCCTGAATAACCTGACGAATCCTAATTATGAGTGTCTAAGTACATTTATTCATTTACCAACCAAATAGTTACTCTGGGCTTGCTATTTGCCAAGCCCTATGTCAGAGCTAGTGACACAGTGGGAACAAGACAGATGAGCTGCTTGCCCAGGTGTTTCATAGAGAAGACAAACCAACTAATAAATACATAAGCTGATTGTGAGACACTCTCTAAAGAAACAAAACAGAGTTGGGGTAAAGTAGGGTCAGGGCAGGGAAAAGGCTCTCTAAAGAGAGAGCATCTGGTGAGATTGGAAGGATGAGAGAAGCCAGCCTCCAAGCAGGGGAGCACAGTAGCAAGTAGAGGACTCAGTGTTCTCGAGTGGTAGGCTTGTGTCTTTAGGGATTATGTCCATGCTCAAGTCAATCGTGGTTCATGTGACAGACCCAAGAGCCGGCTTCCAGCACGGGCAGTCTTCTGGCTGGTATCCAAGGAAGCCTTGCTTCTCAGACTCTTTCCCCTCCTCACCCAGAGTGGATGCTCCAATCTAGTACAGTATACTGCAGTAAACACTTGAGGCTGCCAGGTGCCAGGTATCACCCCACCCTTGCACATCCTCCAAGAGTGGAAAACATCAATACTTGCAACACACCTGGAACCAGGGTTGGCCACCCAATCTGCAGAGCCCAGTGCAAAATGTTCAAAGAGCAGGAACAAGTGCCTTTAGAGATACTAAAGTATAAAGCTGCTTCCATTCTGTGCTCTCTCTCTCTTGACTTGTTGTGGTCTTTTTTATTCGCTGATGTCATTGAATTATTAGTATGGATTTTGTCATTTCTTCTTAATCCTGTGAAGTGCCAGTTTAAAATACAATATATTTAAAAAATGCAATTTATAAGAGCATTTAACTCATATATGGAATCACCAAAAGTCCACAATTCATTTTTCATAGCTCTTACAGGCATATATATATTTTTTGTTCTTCCCAGAATAGTGGAAAATGCTGCATAAAACTATCTAACCTATTTTTATTTCTCTCTTCGTACATTCATATTGAACCAATACTCTCTACCTTTGGTTTAATGATGAGTAGGAAGGGACTGATAGGAAAAGAATATATGGGTTCCCCTATCTTTTCTTTCCTTTTATGGCATCATTTTCAGCTTATGGTTGGTTAATATAGGGAAGCAAGCTAAGAAAGAAAGGATATGATGAGGTTCCTTGGTCATTCATCTTTCTCAGAACACCATTGCCTTCTTTGTATATTCAAAGCAAATATAGTTCTGAGGGAGAGAGTGGTCTCTTAGGACCATCCACACCCCACACCCTCCACCACCCAGTCATAGACAGATGGCATTTCCCATCATGAGTCCATCAGAACTCTATGCTCTTGGGCCACAGGAACCAAGGGCCCACACATTGTAAATGTGCATCTTCTCTGTGCACACTCCATTGTCTCATCAACTTTATGTAGGCAACTCAAGATCAAAGATAAAATTAAGAATTTCAATACAGTGGCAGCAAAATATAAGCCAAATGCAGGCTCCTCTTGAGCACGAGGTGCTGGCAACTATACAGGCCACATACCCGTAAGGCTCTGTCTGTAAGCCATTCTGAAACTCCCCCAATACAAGATGCTTATTAGGGTTGATTCCTTTCCTAAAGACCAGAAGTAGAGCCCCCTGCAAAATGTTACTAGCTTGTGAATCAAGACCCATTAGGGAATGAAAGTGGCATGTATGCACAGTCCTATAAAATGCAGTGCATTTAAGGGATCAAAAATCTGAGATAAGTCTGTTCTTCTGAGATATTAGATGCAGTGGTGGGTGCTGACAAAGTGAAATTTTTTTTGTCTGTGAAGGCTGTTTCATATGGGCAAGACTGTGTTCCCTTTTGTTTCTAATATTTAGATTATAATTGTTAATTAGAATATTACCAACACAAAACTTCTCCTTTCATCCAACTGGCATTCACTTGCTAGGTATCAGAATGACTTTTATGAACAAGGATGTGTAATTTACGTTAGACTTTTGTAGATGCGTTTGAGGAGGAGTGCTTGTCTTTTCTATTAACCATAGAGAGTCAAACATTGAACCTGATGACAAAGAAAAAGGGCAAAGGAAACTTACTTTAAATTCTTATTTCCCTCCCCCTTCCCAACTAATGAGTGATATTTAACTGCCTTAAAAAAATGTCAATTGGGATTCAATTTTATATATTATTTAACTAGAAGTGGCTGTTGCCTATCAATTTTGTTCACTCAAACAAAATTTCTTATTAAGCTGAGGATTCAGGTCATGGAAGGTGCAAATTTGCCTTTGTTGGTTCTTTTTAAGCAGTAAATCTAGCTTAGAATTGATTTCAGAGGAGTTCTTGGTTGGGGTACCCTTGACTAAATGATCAAACAATTGGACTGTGTGGCGAAGGCACTTAGAAGGCTGAAAAATACCATTGTCTCACTTGATAAAAAAAAAATTGTGAACCCAGTTGGAGTATGTTTGGAAAGCACCCTCAGGAATGCCTTCAGCATAGCCCCTCTGTCCTTCCTGGGTTTTCTTGTGACTTCCTCAGCAAACTAAATCAAATCTGTCGAGTGGAGTCTTCTGCCTGTGGCCACTGCTTTTTTGCATGATGACGGCCACCTCACCCGCCATCTGCTTTTTCTATCCCTCATGGGCAATCAGAGTGCTGATTCCAAACCCTAGCATGTTGTAAATGGGAAGCTCGCCACATTTTGTGTTTATGGTTCCCAAGCCAACTAAAGATTCCCAAATCAAACCATTGTCAGCTGATAGAAGTTTCCAAAGCCGTTTGAGCCAGAGCTTTCACTCTCCTCGTCAGATAACTTGTTTCAGGGAAAAGGTTGCCTCACAGTATGTAGTGTGCCCATTAGGGAAGAGTTCACCCTGAATCAAACAGGTGGTGGCTTTGTAAAATAAACGTCCACTCCAATAGAACAATAGTCTCAATGGCATTCACCATCTCTCCTATCTGGAACTATCAGCATTTGATGGAGAAACCTGGGCTGCTTAAGAAAAAGTAATTTTGTACCTCATTCTTTCACAAGTGAAATTTCATTTGATTTTCAATTTACAGATAAATATTTGACCCATGACTTCTTAATATCATTGCTAGATATTTCTCCCAATTAACACCCTGCAAAAATGACCACTTTCTGAAAAGCCTGCTTCTTCCCTCTCCAGTGGGATCTTTGGTTCATTTTCCTAGGCAGACATTTCATTTCTCTTCATCTTATACACTTCAGAAAAGCAATCAGACAGTGCCGTGTATTGAATTTTACCACGCAGAACCAGTTGTGCATTTGTTAACATTTACTGGGACCCTGCCATGTGCTGGACACTGATCTAGCCACTAGAAATAGAAATATAAACCAATCCAAGTGAGGGGACAATATTTGCTCAGGGACCTAGCTTTAAAAGAGCACATCATGCTTGAGAACCACTGGTACTTCCATATGGCAGCGTGTAGTAAACACACACACACACAGAGGGTAGAAGTGATGAGGACTTAAGGAGCAGCCAAGAAATACGAGGGCCTGACCTAAGGCAGTAGATGGATAGTCCTCTAAAGGAGGTATATTACTTCAATGTGGTACCTGCTAGGTTTGCTGGGGAGCAGAGTGTGATTAGAGAAAGGGATCAAGGACAGGACTCTCTGGGGCATCATCAGCATTTGAGGAATAGGCTTGAGAGGAGGAAGTTGAGAGAGAGGCAGAGGAAAAGGAGAGTATGGTTTCACAGAAGAGTAAGGAGGAGAGCGATGAAGGGCCTCTTGCAGCAGACAGATCAAAGAAGAAATGTCCTCCCGGTGGTCTTATCTGTGGTTGGTTCCAGATTCTCAAATCTTTACCTGGAGATTTGGATGTAATAGGACCTAGCCCTGAGTTACTGCAAGGGAAGAGGTAAAAACATTGAAAATAGCTGCACCGAAAAGAAAGAAAACACTCCTAGATAGGATCCAAGTGGTTGAGAAAGGAAAATGCCTGGGAGTGGGGCTAGTTGTAAAAGCCTGGCAGCCAGAAGAGAGCCGTGCCCCAGATGGGAGGGTGTGGACAATGCTAAACAGGCCCAGAGGCAAAATGTAGCTGTAGTGGAGATTTCTATATTTGCCCCAATTGGCTCTAGGTTGCATTCTACTGAAGGTAGCAAGCATTTGATGAGTTCTTGGCTGACAAAGTATCCCCACTCTCAAAAGACAGAGGAAGCAAGCTAGGGGAACTACAATTTTGGACTGATTCCTTAGCAAATTGAAAGAATGGATTTGTGACATTGTTGTAGAAAGTACCAAGTTTGTACTAGAGTTTATATAGGAATAAGAAATGCAAGCAGACCTGTGCCCTAGACACTTGGGAAGCACTTTGCAGAAAGTAAAGCTCAGAGGAAGAAATGGCCTGTTCACATGGGTGGTTGAGGCTGCAAAGGGGAATGAGGATGTGTGATTTTTAACAATGGAATTTCTTAAATTAAAAAAATTAAATTATTTCACTGCATGGGTAGTTTAGTGGTTAGAATGTCCGCTTTCCACATGGGAGACCAGGTGCAATTCCTGGACCATACACCCAAATATATATTAATATATATTATATTAATATATGTGTGGTTGCACAGGCCAGTCTCTAATGAGTTCATATTAAAAATATGTTCATCAAGATTCAAAAAGGAGCACCTCATCTTGCTGTTAGGTTATCACAGTAACTGATAGCTCGACTGCCCTCCATCTTCCCGATCACATCTTCAAAGGGGAAGGGACAGAAACGTGTCTTCGTGTACAAATTAAAACTCAAATCACTGAGAATATACTAAGGGGATTAAAAAAAAGTGCTGGCCCCTGAAAGTAAGGCCCAGCCTTCAGGTATGCATATGGTTGGTTTTAGAATGAATTTATAGCAGTGATTGCAGAACCATGAAAACTGTTGTTGTTTTTTTTAATAGAAATCACATAGAATAAAGGAAGCACCCAAATGTGGAAACAAGAAGGTATATTCGTTTCCAAATAGTACTAAGGGATGAATTTTGGAGTTTTGGGTTGACCACTTGTAAAATTTTTAAGACCAGATTATTAAATATTTTATACGCCTTCAGGAAAGGAGTTCACAGAGAATATGATATCCCTAACACATTTATTATTTTTAATACGATTAAAAATTTACAGAGATTAGAGAACATTTAGGAATATAAATCTTAATTTTGGTAAAGCAAGAGACTTGAGAGAGAGATGTGGGACCATGGAGGTTGTGACCTAACTGTGCCAAACCTAAAATACATTAATGGGGAGGCTTTGCTCAACTCTTTTTCCATTCAACAGATTTTATCAGTGACTTTCACAAAGCTCATGTCACAAAGATCTAGAACACATGTTTATCAAATTACCATTTAAAAGAGCTGAGAGGGTTAACATGACACAAGGCAAAATAAAAAATTAGGGTTATCTCAACAGACTGGTATTCCAGATGCAACCAACAAAATGAAGCCTAAAGGGTAAAAGTTTAACATCAGGCACTCAGGTTTTAGATCATCAACAGTGTCAGTTGAGGACGAGAGTGATGTGACATGACAGCAGTTCATTCTCAGCAACACCTGGGGATTTGGGATGACCACAGATCTGAGATGAGAACCACAGGATGATGTGGCTGCAGGCCTCACCAGTATCACTGAACCCACTGCAACAGGACTGGGAGGTCCTAGTTGCCAGAAAGAAGGAACAGTCTCTACAAATCTGTAGCCTCAGGGGCCGTTTTTAAGAGGGACCTTAACCAACCTTGAGCATATCCAGAGAAATTGTGTTAGAAAGCCATTACAACCAAGAAAAGATTATTCCAGGAGGCTAAAAAGCTTTTAAAGAGGAAACCAGGCTACAGAACTAGCACCGATGAACAGAGTAACCCCAAGACCAGCCTCTAGTTCAGTGTCAAGGCAAACATTCAAAAAACGAGAGCTGACAAACCAGCTGTCTACAGGCTGAATCCAGACCACAGATGGGCTTTGTTTGAATGGCAGTCTTGACCTCCCAGCATTTCCAAAACACAAATATCAAAAATAGAGTATGTTGGCCATCTTGAAAAATTGAGAGATTTTTGCATTGAAAAAATCTAAATTTGGGGCTTCTCTTGAAGAGTCAGAACACCTGAGCACACTAGGCCTTGCTCTTTGCTGGCAGCCATCAGTCTGCTTACTCAGGTCTGTCCCTGCCATATACTCTGTCCCTAGCACTAAGGCACAGGTGCCATCCTTGTGGCACCCCAGCCAGGGCATCTCCTGCCAGGGGCTGGCAAGGGAATTCAGGGATCATGCAGGGAAACAGCACCCAGTCCTTGGGAGGGCACAGTGTTTCCATAGTGATCATTACCATATAGCCAGCCTGCCCTCTACCCCCCCCCCCATAAATATTTGTGGATCAAGCCTCTTGTAAAAACTGGAACCACTAAGCGATGGAATTAGCTCTTGGATGCCTTTAGCTTTTCACCATCCTAGGCACTAAAGACTACAAGCTGACTCTTCTCCTTCAGTGGTCTGTAAAGAAAGGCTGGCTCTGTACTACGTCCTCCCTGGGCCTTGGGGTGAGGCCCCCTAGGGGTCTGGGGTGCAGGGGGCATCGAGGGGAACAGCAGCCCTGCTGGCATAGCTGCTACAAAGAGACTTAACTACTATTAAACAAGAGGCCATCCTCCCAACAAACTGTGCAGAATCCAGGCAGGTTCTGAGATTAAGGAACTAAAGAACTGCTCAGCCTTCCACTCCCTCACTTTCAGAGCTGGGCTGTCAAATTATTCATTCTCCTCCACTAGCCTTCAGGGGGCCGCTCCACCCACCACCGCCCTAGGCACCCCTCGCTCTGCTGGTCCACATCCTCCCCCAGCACACCCTCCTTTCTCTCCTGTAACATGGGCCCCTCACATCCTTACCCCCACCCTCCCCTGCCCACCTCACCCTCCCTCACGCCTTCACCCTCCCCTGACCACCTCACCCTCTGACCCATCCCTTGTCAGACTGGGCCCCAGTCTGTGCTTTTCTTCCTCAGATGCCCCTTCAGTAGTTTTAGCTCCTAATCACAGTTTCCCAGCGGGGTCTTGTTTCCATTCTGTTGATGTCCTTCTCATATTGTGTGGGAGCGGGAGGGAGGGAGGGAGGAAAGAAGATGGAGAGGAATTAATTTGGTAGAAAAATGTGGAGGGAACAGATTTGGAAAATAAAAGCAATTCATATTTTCTAAAACTGCATTTTTCCAAAATTGAAAACCTTAATTGCCCAAAATGAGATATAGCTATACCAATAGAATATGTATGTATGTAAGCATATATTTTATATATGCATCCCTTTTATTCCATTTCTTAATGTTAAATTTATAACCATTTCCTCAACACTTAGAGCAGCTCCTGGCACATAGTAGGCACTCAATAATTATTTCTTGAATGAAATATGTTGGCAAAAAGAAGTCAAGAGCAAGCAAAAACAGAATTTTTATTGAAAAATTGGAGAGTGCATTTACTTTTCTTTTTATTGAAAGATACAGTGTTTGGGACATACTATTTTTTAATGCATTCTAAATAATAATCCTTTAATCACAAACCCCAAAAAGTTATCGAAGAATGCTTGTGTGGATGGAAATCCTGACAATTAGCATGGTAGCTTTTTATTTGATTATAAAATTAATGTAATTTTATTGAGAGCAGTGAAAAGGAAGTGAAGTCTATTCAGTAATCCCATTTTCTTAAAGTAATAACAGTCTAGTTATTTAGTTAGTTGTTGAGAGAGAAATTTAATTCAAACAGTGCTAAAATCAGAAAGTTTATAGAAAAGAAGGAAGTGGAAAGGATAATTAATTTGGTCATCAAAGCTGAGGCCTCCTGAGATGAGTGACCCCTCTAGTCTGGGATAAGAAGGAAGTGTCTGAAAAGGCCGCAAATAATTTTTATGTCAGTCTATTTCTAAATCCTAGGGACCCAGTTATAGGTGCTCTTTTTTTTTTTTTTAACTTTTAATTGTATGTAGATTTTATACGAGTAAATGAAAGTTGCACAGGGCCTTGGGGAAGCTGTCCACGGCTGAGACCTTGAGCTGGCCCGGCCTTGGCAGCGCCTGCAAATACTGACAGCTGAAGTCACTTGTTGGAAAGTCCGCAAACTCTGATTACAGCTGCATTTGTCAGTAGCTTTAAGGGAAGTGTAATCAGCCAGAGAGATTAATTTGCATCTCAATTAGAAAGGAGTCCAGAGGAAGCTCTGGGGTCTGTTGGGGGGAAGGTGATGGAAGAAATCTCCCCCAGCACAAAGGCCTCCCGCACTCCGTGCTCCAGCTGAGTGGAGGACAATGTCAGAGGCCTCGTTTCCATAGGGACCAGCAGCCTGCTGGGCCCCAGAAGAATCTTGGGTTTGCACCGTAATCATTTGGTCATGATGACATGAATTCCGCTGTTGTTCCTAAATAACATTTTGCCATTAGAAAGCTGTTAGAAAAGTGGCAGTGGTCATCATGTCAAAAGCGAGCAAGAGGGTATTGGCTGACCCTACATACTTTTTCCCATTGTGCTGCTTGGATTTGCAGGCTTTAAGCATTTATTAATGTATGAATATTCAAAGAGCAAAAGGTCATCCCGTAAATGACAATATTTCTTTAGCGTTCAGATGATTACTTTGGGAATGACACTGCTTCAAAGGGAGATGTTCTGCCTGCTTCCCCATACCCTTCAGCAGTCGGCAAACAGGATTATGAATTTAAAGACACCGGCAGGAAGGCAGCATGGACTCTTCTGGCCATGGAATATGGAAGAAAATTCTGGCTGTTAGAGGCCTTTTTAACATCCTAACAAAACTAAAAGAGGTAGCCCCAACCTTAAAAAGTATAAAGTAGTATTAATTTTAACTTTTTTCTCCAAATATTATCTTTTGGTCATTTTCATAGGCTTTGATATTTATCCTAGGCAGGTTATTTGTTTTCAGACAAGTTCTGCATATTCTTTAAAATTCTGCCCTTGACCTGTTAGAAATGATGGTGTATAACCAGGAATGGCTCACCTTTGGCATTTTGGAAGGAAGGCTTTTATTTTGGGTTTATTTTGTTCTCTTACAAATAGTTAATTTCTTTGGCTCAGCTTCAAAATGAGATAAAGACATATCCTATATTACAAACTGTTGAATACAAACTGAGTCTTCTTTTAAAAGTGAGGTTTGAAACTCCATTTTCCCTTTCTGGAAAGGGAAGAGAACAAGTTTCTAAAGACAGTTTCTTCCAGTACACACAGCCTGAAATAACACATTGCAGTGAGACATCAGAACCTCTTAATCCAACATTAATCAAATTTCAGTTTACTAATTATCAGTCCCATTTTGAAAAGAGCATAAGAGCATAATGTCATAAACAGCATCCGCAGAACATTTACTAGACTCCAGGATTATAAGCAGTATATTTGAAAGTGAGACTTTCTGTTATTCAAATCTCCAAAAAGAATAATACATCCCTTATTATAATAAGAGATTGTGCAAAGCCAAAGACGGACAAAGCAGGCGCGTCCAAATGGTGACCCCTTCTGTACCGTCTGCCTTCCTGTATGCAGCTGGTTCCCAGCAGGTTTCCGCACTAGAGTAATTTGCAACACACTCAAGTAAATTTTTTAATCAAAGCAGAAAATTTTTCTGGTTATCTCTGGGTGAGTACTGCCCAAATAAATGCCAGCATTCTACTCTTTAAATGATGTCCTGTCTAGTTTACTTCTGTGGGGGGTTTCTAAATGGAAATGGGTGCTGTGAATTTTAGTGCTTCAGATACTTTTCTGGGTCCCATGCTTTGAAAATGTTAAATTTTATTAGGACTTGATAGCAACCATTGGGGCCGGTGAGAGGAGGGTGAGAGCTGTGTGCATCAGTGCTGATCACAGCTCCCTTTTCTCCTCCTGCACTGCAAGCATATGTCCAGAGGGCAAATTGTTGTGGGACAGAATGCCCTTCTATATTTACTGGTAGTCTGCCCATGCCTTTAACATGGCCATCTTGAGAAGTGCCCCGTCTTTAGTTTTCAGCAGAGTAGCATGTTTCCAAAATGCCACAATTTCTTAAACAGACATTTGTTTCTCATTTTCATTTGCAAGCCCACATCTCATATTCTCAGTCGATTAATTGGTACTGTTTCATCGGAATCACCAAAATGAAACGAAAACAATGTTTTGTGATTTTTAACCTTCTTTGGCTTCTTTTTCTTAATACTTCATTTAAGTCTTATGTCTTCCTATTTGGTTCTAGGATTTAAAAGCATATAAACTATGTGTCTCCAAGTGTCCTCTTATGGAACCAGCCAGCCCTTAAGATGCCAATCCCCTTTGCGGTTCTCCCTTCACTTGCCTATGAAGTGGGGTGTGAGTCTCTCTGTGCACCCCAGTTGGAGGCAGATGTATGCCTGAAAGTGCAAAGCCTCATACCTTCACAAAGGGCAGGGCAGGCACGCCAGCCGATGGGATTCTGAATTTATAAACAGAGTTCCAGAATTCCCCCAGGGCCTACTTTTCAAAGGCAAATTAGTATGTTTGCAACTTGATCCATGGGCAACTTTTGACAGTTGTTCTAAGAATAATAAAACAGATGGACAGAATAGATTTTGGGGTCTCCATCCAAACTGCCATCCTCAGCGGAATTTAAAGAAGGCATGGACTCAATGGGGAGAGAACTGCTGTTGCTTACTGTTATGGTTTGTCTTTAACATCGAAGAACACTAACTTTCTCCCAGAAGGAGAAGAAAATTGTGATCACAGTGTATTTTCCTGTGGGGTCCAGCTTGGCTATGAGAAAATCAGTAGGATGGTGTTTTCATCACACATTTAAATGGAATGAATTTAATTTAGTGAAATTGAATTTCTACTCCTAGGAAAAAATTTAATATGAGTATGAGGAAGTAGTATAAATTAGTTTTAAATTTAAGGAGTATTTTTTTAGAATTTTTTAACCCCTTTAAATAAAGAAGAACCACTTTAGAGTATCTTAGAAATCATATCTACTCAATTTTGGAAAATAAAATTTATGCCTCTAACAGGATAAACTTCTCTGCATATAATGACATGTACATTGCTAGTCTACCTCAGAAAACAACACTTAAATGATCTGCATGAAAAGAAAAAGTATTTTTTAGTACTTTTGCTCTATAACTTTGTCATACTGATGCATATCTGTTTGTGGAGAAAGTCTGGATGAGGAAAACAGTTCAAATAAACTACTCTTTTTGAATTTCAGAGTTCTATAAGTAGTGGGTTTTAAGCTCATATCAGGTTGGGATGTCGTTTCCTCTGAATTTATTGGCTTTCTCTAAGATAAATTTCCAGATTCTTTAATCAGTCCTTTCCTCTGGATTAATTTGCCCCCCTAATTATCACTATTTAGGCCATAAACATTAAATAATGGGGCAGGTCAGCTGTGCTTTTGGAGTTCCATAGCTTAGCGAGTGACTGTCAAAGCCTTTATGTGCACATGTACTGTCATCCTCCACTTTCTCGGTGAGTTTGTCATCTAGACCAGTTGTTTAACTAAAATTTCACCTGTGATAACTCAGTAGCATAGAAAACTTTTATATTATTTTTTGAAGAAGAAACATGAAAGCAATTTAAAGCCTTTATCTAATCTCAGTTTGGAGCAGCATCACTGAGGCTGTAATACTGGACCCTCAAGTCTCACTGAGAAGAGTTCTCATGGAGGGCAGTTCAGGGACATTATCTTTCCCCTATAGCAAGAAGTTTCCTGCAAGTGCCAGATCAATTTCAAGGTGTGTCCTTCTGTTTTAATGCTCAAATGGGTAGATAATCTGTGATAGCCAACCACAGACCTGGGGTTTCAATTCTAGCTTAAATAATTAGTTCCTCGGCTTTGAGTGATTATCTTTACCTCCATCAATTCCTTTATCTGTGAAACCAGGATAATAATCCAGGCAGATTATTTCAAGGACTTGTAGAATGAAGCATACATGCTTTTCACCATTGCCCAGCTCCCAGCCTGGCCTAGGCTGTCTTCATATCTCCTGCAGATTATTGCTGCAACTCCCTCCCAGTCTCCTGCATCTCCCCAGGACATACTCTAAAATAAAAATCCAATTATGTTGTATCTCACCTCAGAAACCTCCAGTTACTTCCCATCCTCACCCAGTGAAAAATCCTGAATCCTTGTAATGACCCACAGACATATTCAGGAACCACATACTGCCTGGAAGTCTCCACCACATCCCTGTTCCCTCCACCCCCTTCCCATATATGTTTAGCTTACCCCTTTCCTTAGTTATCTGCTCCAAAGTCATTCATCAGACTTATCATTTATTTCAAGTCTCTTTTGCTCGATAGTATATAAATTGCAGGAGCATGTTGTTTTGTTCTCTGCTATGTTCCCAACACCTACAGCCCAGGAATAACACCTGGCAGGAGGACGCTTTCCATAAAAACAGATTTTGAGAAGTGAACAATTAAGTAAATTAGTGAAAAGTGAATGAACAAACCAATGATGTAGAGGGCTTAGCATCCTGCACGTTTTCTGTCATCAGGAGCAGTTGCTGCAGGCCTCTAGCTCACAAGGGAACATCTCAGGGTCCAGACGCTGCCACACACACTGTGGTCACTCAAGGTAGCCGTGCTATGCTCCACCTTCAGCTGACATCTGTGTGGCCACAGTGAGGCTGTAGGACACAGATAGCAATGGCCTTGGGGGGCTTTGCTGGTCCATAGGGAGTATAACTGTGCCACATGGCAGAATACGATCCAAGCTGTAGCCTGTGGCTAGTGTCCAAGGAATATTTGTTGAATCAGAAGGTCAAAAGAGCTCTAAAAAGAAAAGGTTATTTCTAGCTGCAAATTTTGTTTTACAAAAAAGATATTCTAGAGGGGATTATGGGAAGATGGTAGAGTAGGAAACTTTATGAATTTGTCACTCTATCAGAACAGCTATTGAGCAGGCAGAAACTATCTGAATCAAGTATTTCAAAACTGGAGTCTAATAGAATACCATGCAGCATCCAGGGAAGAGCAGGAGGAAGTTGCTGGTAAGTTGCAGTAAATACAATTGAATTTCACTCTCTGTGCAACACCTTCCATTGTCCATTACCAGAGTCGCATCAGGCAGCAGTGAGGTCCTCAACCCTGGCTTCTAGTGCAGCTTGCTAATGCCAGTGGGATATAAAGACCTAGTTCCCAGATCCAGGAATGTGCAGTCAGATCGCTGATCACTCTTTTAATCAGCTACTTCAGATGGCTCACTATTCTAGCCCACCCTAGGTAAAAGCATGAGAGAAGTCTTATAGACTGTACCCTTCCTCAAAACAATGGAGAGCAGTTAAAGGGCTGCATCTACTGGACAAGTGCCGAACCGAGAAATCACTGTGTCAGAGAGCCGTAAGAGAAGCTCCTGTCACCCTTGCTGGCCCCAGGGCAGTGTGGAACCAGTTGGCACTCCCTTTGTGGGCCTCTGGCCTCCTTCTGGCTGGGAAAGACTGACCTAAAAAGCTCCCTTCCGGTACCCACCCTCCACTCCCCAAATTTCCCCTCCAAGCAAATGCAGCTTGAACAGCTAAAGCAATGTAAGAAACAATTGAGTTATGCAGCCAGGAGCAAAGACTCACCTGCTTTAAGTCCTGCAGTGAAGCACCTAGGAGAGGGAAAAGTTCTGTTCATAAACGGTAGGGGGGCCGTCAAACGGGAACTCCTAAGGCCAATAGCAAGAACAAGCCCAGGATGAGATAAAGGCTCTAAAAAGATAGGGAGGACCTTGCACTTTGTTTTACATTTGCCTTTTGGCTGACCTTCTTGATAGCAGGACTGAACTCTGAAGGAGAGCACTGGCCAATGCAAAGTCGATTTGCAAAACCACAAAATATATTTTAGCCTTGGATTGTTTGGTGGTGTTAGCTCCTGCACAAAAGAAAATCTTCCATACCACCCTCTGGATACAAGCTCAAGAAACAGCCCAGGTACTAAACTCTATAGTTAACAATTCAATATGTTACAATGTGTAACAAAATATTATAAGACAAAAAAGAAATGGGAGATGATAGCCCATTCAAAGGAAGAGTATAAAAGTCCAGAAAACATTAATGAAGAAGCCAGAATGTGGACATGTGGGATAAACACCTTTAAACAGAAAGATCTTTTGTATGCTCAAGGAAATGAAGGAAAATACAGAGAAAGAACTAAAGGATATGAGGAAAACAATGAACAATATATTCTCAATAAAGAGACAGAAGTTTTAAAAAGGAGCCAAACAAAACTACAGAAGTTGAATACCACAATAACTGAAATGAAAAATCCCCAGGAGGGTTTTAACAGCAGATTAGATCTTACAGAAAAAAAGAATCAATGAAGTCAAAGACAAGCATCAGGAGGAAAAACAGAAAGAAAAAATAACTAGAGAATGTGCAAATAGTCTAAGATACCTGTGGGACACCATCAAATGTACCAATATATGCATTCTGGGAGTCTTGGAGAGAAGAGGGCAGAAGGAATATTCAATGAAATAATGACAAAAAGGCTTTTCAAATTTAGCAAAAGATGTGAATTGGCAGATCCAAGAAACCCAATGAACACCAGAAATGATACATAGTAGTCAAACTGCCAAATGCAAAGGACAAGGAGAAAGTTCTGAAAGCTGCAAGAGAAAAGCAACATGTTGTATACAAAGGAGTCCTGATAAGATTGTTTGGATTTCTCATCGGAAACCAGGGAAGCAAGAAGGCAGTGGGGTCAAATAAGTGAAGTGCTGAGAGAAAACAATTGCCAAGCATGAACTTTATATATAGTGAGACTTTCAAAATGAGGAAGAGAGTAAGACATTCCCAGATAAACAAAAGCTAGACCTGCCCTACAAGCAGTGCTAAAGGGAGTTCTTCCAACTGAAAGAAAGGTCACTAAATAGTGGATCAAAAATAAAAAACTCTGGTAAAGGTAATCATATGGTAGTTATACATGCCAGTACTATTGTATTTATTTTTTTGGTATGTAACTCCAGTTCTTCTTATAAGTACTAAAATGCAAATGCATAAAATGTAATGATAAATCTCTGGTTTGGGACATACACACAGAAAAGATGTGGGGATGGAAAGGTATAGAAACAGCACATTTGTATGCTATTGAAATTAAGTTGGTATTAAACCAAATATGATTGTTACTTATTTAGGATGTTATATTTTAACCACATGGTAACCACAAAGAAAATATATGAAACATGTTTCCGGAAGGAAATGAGACGGGATGAAATATATCCAGTT
The DNA here is from genome assembly GCA_004026745.1 of Myrmecophaga tridactyla. Lineage (NCBI taxonomy): Eukaryota > Metazoa > Chordata > Mammalia > Pilosa > Myrmecophagidae > Myrmecophaga > Myrmecophaga tridactyla. Next base: position 38,734 of record PVIY010007940.1, on the reverse strand, counting down.
AAATAAATATGAAAATAGGTAATAATAGAAGAATTTAGGATTAAAAAAGTTGCAAGACTAAATGACAAAATGGCAGAAGAATGTCCTGCAGTACAAACAGTTACTTTAAGTGGGTTAAACTCCCTAGTTAAAAGACAGAAGCTGGCAGAAAGGATAAAAAGCCTGAGTCAACTATACGCTCTTTACAAAAGACTCATCTTACATTCAAAGGCATAAGTAGGTTGAAAGTAAAGGTTGGAGAAAATATATACCATGCAAGTAGTAGTCAAAAAAGAAGTGGGGTAGCTATACTAATATCAGATATTAGTTAAAAACTGGCACAAAGAAGGTAATTATATATTGATAAAGGTGGTCAATTTGACAATAAGGCATAACTATAAATATGTATGACCTAACAGCAGAACTCCAAAATATCTGAAGCACATATTGACAGATTTGAAGGGGGAAAAAGATGGTTCTACATTAATAGTAGGAGCCTTTAATACACCACTTTCAATAATGGATACAACATCCGGACAGAAGACCAATAAGGAAAAAGAGGACATGAACAATACTCTGAGCCAACTAGACCTTACAAACATATATTGAACACTTCATTCAACAACAACAAAATATATTCTTTTTTCTGGTGCACATGGATCATTTTCCACATAGACCATATGCTAGGTGATGAAACAAGTCTCAATAAATTAAAAAATATTGAACTCATATAATTCATCTTCTCCAAATACTATGAAATGAAACCTGAAGTCAGTAACAGAGAGAAAAATGGAAAATTCACAAATATGTGGAAATTTAAAAACATGTTCTTAAACAACCAGTGGATCAAAGAAGGAATCACAAAGGAAATTAGGAAATATCTGAGGAAAATGAAAATGAAAACACAACATACCTAAACTTACAGGATGCAGCAAAGGCAGTGCTGAAGGGGAAATTTATAGCTCTAAACACTTACATTTAAAAAGAAAAATTTCAAAGCAGAAACATACCTTCAAAACTGGAAGAACTAGAAAAAGAAGAGTAAACAACACCTAAGATAAGCAGAAGGAAGGAAATAAAGATTAGAGATAAATAAAATAGACAATTAAAAGCAATAGAATCAACAAAACCAAAAGTTGGTTCTTTGAAAAGATCAATAAAATTGACTAATCTTTAGCTAGACTGACATAGGAAAAAAATGAAGACACAAATAACTAAAATCAGAACTGAAAGGAAGAGATCTTACCACTGATTCCACAGAAATAAAAAGGACTATTAGAGAATACTATGAAGAGCTGTACACCAACAAATTAAATAACCTAGATGAAATGGACGAATTCCTAGAAACATACAAACTACCTCTGCTGACTCGAGCAGAAATGGAAGATCTCAACAAACCATTAACTAGTAAAATGATTGAATCAGTAATCTAAAAGCTCCTAACAAACAAAAGCCCAGGACTAGATGGACTCATAGGAGAATTTTCCAAACTTCCCAAAATGAATTAGCACAAATCCTGCTCAAACTCTTCCAAAAAATTGAAGACAAGGGAACGCTCCCTAACTCATTCAATGAGGCCAATGTCACCTTTATATCAAAGCAAGATAAAGATACCACAAGAACACAAAATTATAGACCAATGACTCTTATAGATTGTGATGGTTAGGTTCAGTTGTCAAATTGGCCAAGTGATAATGCCCGGTTGTCTGGTCAGGCAAGCACTGGTCTGACTGTTGCTGCAAGGATATTTTGTGGCTGGTTGATAAACCAGAAGACTGGTGTATAAAATCATCAGTTGATTGCATCTGTGGCTGATTACATCTGAGACCCAAATAGAAACTCCTATGAGTTTGCTTATTCTACAGCATGTCTACTTGAAGACATCATGTTGAGTGAAATAATCCAGACACAAAAGGGCAGCTATTGTATAATCTCACTAATTTGAAACAATTAGAATAAGCAAACTCATAGAATTAGAATATGGAATATAGGTTATCAGGGGATGGGATGGGAGTACCATGGGAGTACCCTGGAAGTAGGAAATTGGAAGTTAAGACTTAAAATGTAGAGTTTCTATTTGGGGTGATGGTGGTGAAGATAGCATAATTGTGAGTATAATTAACATCATTGAATTATATATTTGAATGTGGTGAAAGGGGAAATTTTTGGTTATATATATGTTACATCGGACTGTACAACTGAACAGTGGATATTAAAGTAAAGCATGGACTATAGTTAATAGTACCATTGTAAAAATGTTCTTTTATCAGTTGTAACAAATGTATCACACCAATGCAAGATATTAATAATCAGGTAGTATATGGGAATTCTGTGTTTTATTGAATGATTTTTCTGTAAACCTACAACTTCTCTACAAGTAGAAAGGTATCCATAAATTAATTTCAGTTAGTTATGTAAATGTCCATAGCCTGTTCCAGGGTGGTAGGGATGTTTGTTGGTGAGTCGGCTTCTGGCGACCAGCCTTTCATTGTAGATCTGTTGTAGCTGTTCCTCCATCTATTCCTGAGGCGACGCCAGAGGGAGGACACCCACCTCCTCCTTACTGCTTCTCCCAGGCAGCTCTGGACTTTTTCATTAAACAAAAGCTGTTAGGCACTCCTTTTAAATGTGTGTATACTGGTTTATTTTTGAAATATGCACGAGTACTCCTATACTAACATATTATATCATAAAGTATCCTCTATCAGAATTTTGAAAGGATGTGACAAAGTTGAACTTGCCAATAATCTAAAGTATTTTAGATTTATAGCATAATATTGTTTTGCTTTTACTGAGAAAATTTTAGTGAGTGCCGTGGGGTTAAATGTGCTGTGTTCTTTTTATGATCTTGATTTAGTAGTGATTTCTATGGGTCCCTCAAGCCTGGTTTATTTTGATACATGGCTTTAATGGCCTTATTGCTGAAAATGAAGCTTCACAAAGGTACATAGGCCCACTGGAGCAGGGATCCTTGGCCTGGCCCATTAAATCATGCCTTGCTATTTTTGTTCTCAGCCCCTAATAATATGAAGGTTTTTGTTGACATTCCTGATGTCAGAACAGATGTTGTGTTTTTAACAAGTGGGTTGAAAATGTACTCAACTCCTCATTTAGAAGGTTAGTGGCAGCTTAGAGAGTTCTGTTTACAAGTATTTTGGGTATTCAGATAAGAGAACTTCCTAAGAACTTCACCATCTTCAACAGCAAATTCCCACAGTCCAGGCAACATTTCCCAGCATTTCCAGTAAGGTGCTCTCCATGGCATACGTCTTTCAAACAGCATCTCTTTTCTCATTCAATGTCAAAATTTCTCTTTTACTTTGAAGGAACAGGGGTTCTCCTTTTTTCTAGCTCATGTACCACCACTGTAACCCCCTAACTTTGATTCCTGCTCCTACCCTTGCCTCCTGCTATTGTCTGTCCTCAGCCCCACAGCCAGAGCCATCCTGACATGTGAACGAGTCAGACAGGGCACTGTCCTGCTGAACCCCTGGGTCCCGCTCACTCACTCAAGGCCAATCTTTACATACCACTCCTCAGGGGTCTAAAGGGCTTGCTCCCACCACTGCTCAGAAAGGCACTCCCTGACCTCCCTGTGTGACAACTTGCATGGAAGCACACACATACATGCACACATGCACACACACATGGACACACATGCTGCACACATGTGGTCACACATATGTGTGCACACACCAGCACCTTCAGGGCTCATCACACTCTTTATTTTGTCCGTAGCCCTGTCACCTTCTAATGTATTATATAATTCACTTACTTGTTTTATTCACATTGGACTCCCTATGTAAGGACAGGAATTTTTTCTGTGTTGTTCACTGACAGCTCCAAGGGTGGTAGTCGGACACTGGCCAGGATGCCGGCCACACTGGTGCCTTCCACTTGGATCCCGATCCAGAATGTAGCCTCCACACCTGCCACAGAGTAAATATTTGTTAATAAATGTTTGTTGAATGAATGAATGCAATCCCTTTGTCATTACAGAAAGGGTCACCAAGTTTAGGACCTTTGTCTTTATATAAGAAAGGAAAATGAGTAACTCAGCTTTATAGCAAACAGCTTTTGTAAGAAATTTCTTATAAAAGCGAACTTTTATGTGGTACAAAAGATTTTCATGGGCATACCCTGCCCTCATACAATGTACCATAAAGATGATGCTGTTTTTAAGATAGGAAATTCCAGTGAAGAGGTTAATGTAAACCGCAGCGCATTGCCGCACTTGAGAATGAATAAGGAGCTGCTGTTGGTCCTCCCAGCCGCTCCCTCCCCTGTCTTTCTCAGGAGGTTTCATATACTGAACTTGACCAGGACACTCTGATAGATGATCTAGCAAGAAGGGTGCCAGAGCCAGGCCAGGTATTAAGTCTCAATAAAATTAATTTCCATCCTAATTTTAGATAAAAAGTTAAGTGTTAATAGAACCCCTGTCATTGCCTTCACACATCCCACTTTGGAGACTACTGGCCAGCAGGATAAAGTCTAAAAGATTTTTTGCAGAAAAGGAGAGATGGAGGAGGGAGCGGGTAAAAACAAAAGGGCAGAATTAAGGCTCGCTTCCCTGCCTCATCATTTTGCTTGGTCTCTGGTCTGATGGGGCTCAGTTGGGTGGTTCTCACCCAGGTTCTCTCATTCAGCTGTGTCAGAAAGGGAAGTTTTTTTGGATTTTCTGAAAGCTGACTCTGTCACATGTCTGGCTCCTGCTGTGGCCTCAGCTGGAGCAGCTGGGGCCACCCAGGCCTCTCTCACTCTGCAGGCAGCCTCTCCACTTGGCTAGCTTGGGTCTTCTTGCATCGTGGTGACCTCTCAGCAGTCAGACTCCTCCTTTGGCAACTCAGGCCCCATGTATAGGTGTCCTGGAATTCCCAGGTTGTAGGTGAAAGGTCTCCCTCAGCCTGACCTTGGAAGTCTAGAGCTGCTGAGTGTAAGGCCATTTCCCTCTATTGGGAGCATCAGCCTTCCGTGCAGGGAGGGGAGGAAGCCGGTGGGTATCTTTCTGTCTTCCAGGCAGCCCCATACTGCCAGCTGTCAGGGCTGTTATGCATCTACCCTGCCCACTGGACAGCGAGCTCCCTGAAGGCAAAGACCATGTCTGGTCTATCTTTCACTCCCACCTTCCACCGTAGTAAGAAGTCAGTCGGTGTTAGTTGAATTAAAATCTGAAATGTAGACATTTTAAGTGGTTTCTCATTAGAGGATAGGAGCGTTCTAAGTAACTCTGTATTTATTTGGTTAAACCACAAGCTGTTTTTGTAATATGCAAAGGGGGAAATGACTTAAAATGCATACCAGAAAGAGGTGACTGATTTTAAATATCAACTTCTTATTCCAAAGAATTTAGTAATAATAAAATAAAATTGAGTTCAGTCTGCTTCAATATCACCAGAAACAGATTTAAAGGTATATTTTGTTCTTTGCTTGATTTCTTTGGGTTCTTTATTTTCCCCTGAATCTGCCTTCATTAACCTTTACTTTAATTATGTATTGCTTACAAGAATTACGACTCTTAATGGCCCTCATAAGCATAATTTTACTTGACTTTTTAGCTGAGCTTATGTTTCTGTACCTGTGGAAGTTTGTTTCCATGAAAATCTTTTGAAAGCTGTCTAGATTGTATCCTTGAGGAGGCCTGTCAGTTGTTATTCTCCTCATGAATGTCAGCTTTAAGGACAGGGAGGGGTTAACTTTTAGTGGGGAAAGACATTCATCTGTCACAGTCAGAACCATCCTTCTGGCACAGCTAACCTCACACACAGAAGGACCTTCTGGAAAATGAGCCCCATTGCCCAGCAGGGCCCCCAGCATTTCTCCAGGGCAGGGGTCAGGTCCCCTTGGGAGGAGTGCAGGATGTCTATCCTGGGTGGCTGTGGCCATGTTGTTTCCAAAGCCTGGAATTTCACTTGACATCCTTGGCTTCTCTGGGAGGTTTTGTGCCCAGCTCACATAGAACGTGGTGACAAGACCAGCCTTGGGCCCAGCCCATCCATCCTCGCCATGCCTCAAGCACATCCTAGTAACTCTAATCGGTGGTGTGAAGGAGCGCTGACCCTCACTGGGAAGCACAGCCTCCCTGCCAGGCAGATCGATCCTTGAGCTCTCTGTCTCCACTGCTTCCTTTCCACTCTCACAGCGAGACTGTTCTGCAGGGAGCAATCGATAGTTCTAATCCGCAGCAGCTGGCAGCAAGTCATGCGAGGCAGAGAGCTTAGGTGACATTACATGGGCTGTGGAGGCAGCAGTTCCATGGGTCCCTTCTAGCACACTTCCTAGGGGCACATTCCATTTGTAATGTGCACTTATGCTCCCTTCCACATGTCACTGTTCCTCTGAAACTTGGTTGAGGGAAGTGGACTGCCTGTATGTGTGTGTGTGAATTTCAGATGTATATTTCCCTCCTGCCCCAGCCATACCAGCTCCCTCTGTTTCTACCTCATCATGCTATTCCTCACATTAATTTATCCTGGGTGTGTCTAGTCTTGAGCCCTGCACTGTAATTATTACTACTTTGGGCATTTTAAATTATCGCAGCTTTAAAAAAAAATCTTTGCAATCCCAGTGACTGTAGGACATGCTTATTCTTCTAGTAACTCATTTCCCACAAAACATCATTGACAGTGAGAGTATGATGCCACTCTCATCTTTGAGTGGCCATGAGCTAGCTGAATTCTGGAATATAGATCTGGCTGTTCTGGAACCACTGGCACCTCTGACTGCCCCTGTGGCATTCCTCTCTAAGGAGGGTGGGCTGTCAGAAAAAGCCCCTTCCAGTTTTCTGCCTACCCTTGTCATTCACGTTTTGTATCTAGTTATCCTAACTTTGTCTGTGAAAATGGGGTTGCAGAATGTTACGGGCTAGATCCAAAAAAAGCAAATATATTAGAGACTACAAATATGAACGAGGACAGAATTGATCACTGTCTTGTGCCCATTTTACAAGGAAATATCTGCTCCATGGGAAAGCCCAGCCACTGCCTGTCCAAGATGTCTAAGCCTTCCTCCATGGCTCAGTTTTCCAAATCAAAACATTGCCAGGATTCATCAATAAAGTTCGTACTGTATTTTACATAAAGGTTCTTAGGATGTTTATTACCATACTTCTTAAATTCAAATTTAAGTTTAAATTTAACATGAAGGCCACTTTCAGTAATTGGCACTCCACAGGTAACTGCATTCTTTCTACATTTCAGAAGATAAAAGTCACCTTTGGAGACCCCCTTATTTGAGTTTAGCTCACAGGAGGGGTTCAAGGAATGGAGGCCTCCCTTTGAGCACAAAGCAATTCTCTCATCATGTTTACAGACATCTAATCCTAGAAAATAAAAGTGCAGAAAGTGAGTTTGCTGCTGGAGATGGCCATTTAATAAAGTGACATTTACTTACAGCTTTAAAAAAAATCTACGTGAAAAAGTGATCAACAGATTCAAATAATTTCATTCATACTCCTAAACACCAACTTTGAATATGACAAGTCCAAAAGCAATTTTTTCATTAGTTTTCATTCATACTTTCAACAAAATATCCATTGGCCATTTGCCATGCCAGAAGCTGTGCTATTTGCAAGGAGAGGAGCACAAATGGAAGGCACAAGCCCCATCCTCAAGGGGACTTTCACTGAGGACAGGAAACATTAAGGAAAAGAGCAGTCCACAGTTTCATAATGGCTGTGACCGAGAATGAAATAAAGCTCAGCCCGTAGCCTCAAGTAAAGTGTCCAGTGTAGGGGCCTCTGCCCTGGCACCTGGGTTGAGCTGTGCCTTTCTGCAGAAGAGAGCCTAGGATAAACTTGGAACTCCAAAGGAGCTTAGTGGTTGGGATCCCCAGATGCTGCAAGGGCCAAGTCCAACCCGTCACAAGCCACCTCCATACCACCTCTGTTTTCACCGTGTCTGCAGTCACCTTCCCCACCCCCATGTTGTGGACCCCATTCTCCCAAAGAGGTCAACTGCTGCCTCACTTGTGTGAGAAAAACAAGACCAGAAGGTTAAGCAACTCGCCTGTTCCCAAGGCAGCAGGGTGGAGCTCCCTTTCAGGGCAGCTCCTATTTACTCAGCATCCCCGCTGCAGGTTTGCGGCCAAGCCCCCTGAATTTGGCAGACACATTCAGCCATTCGACCCTCATAGCCTCCAATGAGAAAAGTACAGTTACTGCCCGATTTTAATATATTAACCAAACACAATACAATGTCTTATAGAGCACAGTCCCTTATGTTACATATTTTATTATATTTGAAAAATGCCACTGAGGGAACAGAGGACCAGAGAGGTGAAATAACCCACCGAGGTCACAACTGATGCTAGTGAGGAGCCAGGACCTGAACCCAAGAAGCAGCTGCCTCCCACTGTCCAGGGCCTACTCAGTACCACCCAGCAGTCTTTAAAGATGGGAATTTTTACATCTGTCTCTGGAAATTTTTTAAAGTTTATATAGCACCATCAGCATTTTGAATCCGTGGGGTGGATTTGTCTTTTATGATAACTGCTTTGGCTAAACCTCAGATACCAGGATCACATTTTCACAAGACTGAAGGCACGGATGAGCAGATTCCTCTCTAGAGGCCTTTGTGGGGACATGGGGACTCGGCAGACTCTGCAGGGGCCCCTCGAAGGCGGGCTTTGTCGCCAGGCTCATTAGCATCCATGCTCCTCACCGGCCGTTGCCGCTCACTAGCTTACCAGCTGTTCCTGCTGCTCAGCACAATGTCGGGTATGTTCAGCTTGCTGGGATCTTGTCCGCGCCGCCGCCAGGAGACAGCCCTTCCACTGGGGATACCCACGTGGCTGCCTGTCAGCAGCGGCACCGGGAAAAGCAATAGGCCTCCGCATGGCATATGGCGTCTGGGTCCGTTCAAGATGCAAAACTCTTCCGCTGCTAATGCATGATGACTCATAGCATTGCTAATTTTTCAAACAAAAGCTGACTTCCACACCCACACTTTTAACCCCTCGAGCTAAAAAGTCTCCAGTTGCAAAGCTCTAGAAAGGTGGCTTCGGGATGGCCATATAAAATGTTACACTTATTAGAAGCATCTGAAATTTTCTACTTTGCTTTGGATCGAGGTTATTTATCATTTCTGGACCTTTTATTTTTCGCCCCAGAGAAGAGAAAATTGTAAGCTCTAACTTTTGATTTCCTTTCTCACAATGAAGAGCGTTTGTTCGTCTGACAGTTTAGCACATGTGTGTTTTTAACGCTGTTACTAGAAAATCAGCGGGAAGGCACTATGTTCAAGTGTAGCAGTCCACTTGAAACTGTTTATAAGAACTTTTCTTCTTCAGTTCCATGGAGATGAATTCTGATGTTATAACGGTTTGATTGTGGGGCATGTCATTCTCCTCACATCAGAATATTTTAAAGTCAAAAGATTATTTTGATTCTTCATATGGAATATGATATTGTATAGTCTCTCCTAGTACACTAAATACTTAGCTCTTTTAAATAATCAAATTCTACCAAAATAAATTTGCATTATAAATTTACATTAGAATGAACTGTTCTCAAACTATCAGATGAATACATGGACTCTTCCACTCAGAAAAACATTCCTACAAATTATTTAGCATCAATTTTGTTAATAATAACAGTAATAATAATAAGTAATAATAACAATCTGAGATTTATGTACTAAAATAAGGCAGTTATTTACATTTATACAGTCATTCCTCCCTTTGAATTAGTGATCAAAATATTGGTCCTTTTATAAAGAATCCTTTATTGAACATTTTTATTTAAATGTTTTGCAGTCAAGAATTGCAAGCATAAAACGATTAGGCAGGTTTCTAATTATGGACCTAATCACCAAGTGTTTTGTAGTCAGTCCGCCACATGAGAGCTTTTGCAGTCAGAATTTGCTGAATGAATGAATTTATAAGGAACTTCACACTAAGAGAGAAATACAGATTTAAAAAAAAGATTATTTTTCGCAACCCCAAAAGTGTTTTTTTGGGTTTTTTTTTGCTTTTGGTGGCGGTGGGGGGTAGAGTCTCATATTCTCAATATTGATATTTCACTTTGGTTCCATTTTCAAATCCAGAGTATTTGCTTTTTGTTTACAGATATCAGTTCAATTGTACATTTTCTTATAAAGGGCATTCTATTCTCAGAAAATGAATAAAAAATACATAAAATTCCTAAATGTGCCTCACTTTCTAGATCTCAGTGTTTGATGTTATTTTTCCAGTATCTTTTCCTACTGTTCCTGCCATTTGTCACTGGAATTAGGTTGTTTGTATATTTAGTGAGCCTAAAATTCAGTGGGTACTTAAAACTTACCATGTTCAGCATGCACAAGGATTTCCAGTTTTGCTTCTCCTGCACCAAGTTGGAGAGCTATGTTTGTTGTTACACATTTTCATCCAATTTTAATATATTAAAATTTTCATTCTGTCCATTTTCCACTCATTTTTATGAAGTGAATGAAAACTGCAATTGGATAGTCAAATAATTGCCTCAGGACAGAAATGGGGAGACTACCGAGCCTGAATTCTTGCCCCGCAGTCAGCGATGGAGCATATAACAGAGAAAATGCTCTTGCTCCAGCTGATGGAGCCGAGGCCAGAGCCGACATCTAGGAGCAGTTTGGGATGTTGGCAGATAATGTGCAGGAACACAGGCTGGTCAAAGCCCACAGTAGATGAGGCCATCAGTCCATTATTCCTCTTGGTGACAGCTCTGCAGAATAGGGCCATGTTGTTCCAGCATCATAGATGGAGAGAGTGGGATCAAAGAAGCAGAGCTCTTGGCTCAGTATCCCAGCCAAGGCAGGGCTGGGCCCCTTGCTCTTTCCCAGTTGTCCACTCTTTTGATCTAATATCAGGAGGCCATTGGAATTACATAGTTTTGAGAAAGATGTGCAGTTCCACTTAATTTTAGCCTTTCCTATCATTATTGTTACCAGGAGAATGTTAACCTTTAAACCGTGGTTTTATGGAATAAAGATGAAAACTGATAAATTAGAATGAAAAATTCCCATTTTGATACCATAGGTACATCCTCTATACCTAAATACACATAGCTTCTAAATTAAGCAGCAGTGTAAACATTAAGCTTAAATATTTCTAATGATGTTTCTCACACTAGAGGCTAGCCCAAAAGAAGCACAAAATGGTATTACTTGCTTTGCTCTTGTCTTGATCAAATAGCTGAGAACAGGTTCCATCAGTGTGATAGTTTCAGTTTTTTGCAAGCAAGACATTTATTTGTATTAATTGAATCTGTTTATACTCTACCTCATTCTAAAATAGATTTGAAAGAACCAACAGTAAAGGCCATGTGTAATGAGAAATAGAAAATCAAAGTCAAAAGAAGTAAGGATCAAAATAAGCATACCTTAGGGCATAAGGGGCATTGACAGTGGTGGCCAAGGGAAGACAAGTGGCAGGAGGCCACTTCACTTCAACTACTCTTGACGTCCAATGGCAGTTACAATGCATAGCTGTATTGTGTTCTTTCAACATTCCTGTTTCGAAGTTTTCAGTTACTGTTAATGAGATTATATTATCTCTAAGTTGGAAAATATAATAGATCATCCCAAAGAAATGTATTCTTCATTTTAAAATGTTACATTCCAGACAACAACAAATATTTATAGCAGTTTTTTAACAGTAAAAGAACTTTCTTCTCTTCTACCCCATGACGATTCCAAAAGATATTTTTTTGAGTTGATATGTAAGTTTGTGTGCAGCAAGAGTTAACTGGAACAGTTTTGCTTTTTTTTTAAGTTAAGGTTTTGTTATAACTGAAAAAGTGAAGAATTAATTAGTGATACAGGGAAAGTATCATTAAAAAGGATAGCTGCTTTTGCTAATTCTTTTCATTTAGAAAGCCCAAGTACCTGACATTTTGCATCTGTTTTTCTGCGGAGATAAAAGGAAACTTGAGTGTCTCATACTCAATAATGCACTTAATGTGTGACAAGAAGGTTTCTGTTCCATTAATTTCCATGGCCAGGCATTTTCATATTATTGCCCCACTAACTGTCATTTCATATTTAACCCTTTGTAGACTTGTACAGCTTTCCTCAAGCCTGGAGATGGTCTGAGATTGAATGGCCTCAGAGCCATCTTGTGGATTCGGTGCTCACACTCACGTTGGTCTTCTTGTCACCATGTTTCAGGACTTGTTGCCCTGATAATCCAGCTCTTTTTACAGATTTGTTTACTTGTGATCACCATGTAATCATGCATTTTATGGAGCTCATTAAGGACTGCAAACCTCTGTCCCAACTTAGCTTCATTCGAGCGTAGGTAGCATCCATCTGCTCCGCCCTCACTGTTTAATTAATGAACTTGATAATGCGTTCTTGGCCTGTGAAAAGCACTCTGTCTTCTCAGGTTGTTGAGTAGGACTTGCATTCCAGGTTTTCCATGTTGAGATTCTAGAAAGCCCATCATGGTAGGTGCTAATGATGAACTCACCAAACTTCTGTTAAATGTGAACTTGAAGGCGAATTTACTTGTTCTTTCATTCTATGTTCATAAACCCAAAGTCAGTTTTTGAGTACGTTATTTATCAATTTTTAAAATCTCTATCCTCTTAGATGAGAGTAGAGATTCACATTTTAAAAGCTTTAGTTCCTTCCAGGGCAGTAAAAATATACTTGTTATTTTGATAATTTCCCTTCTGAGATTAAAGTTATAGAAATGCTGGAAACCAAAAGTGTTGTTACTATTTTCCAACAGCCCTGTTTTATGGAATTGCTTAAGAAACATTGTAGCATAGGCTTTGTTAAAAGTAATGGAGTAGCAACTAAATTTTTGTTTCTTCTAGGAAATGGTAAGACTCAAGATATTTTTAAAATTTCAATATCTGCCTAATTTTTTAGTGTGTTGCAAACTTCTGTCTGGATTTGTGGTATTTGATTAGCATCTATTCAAAGGCCTTTTAAATGTGATATTATGGAATAAAACTAGCCATGCTCATTCATTTAAAGCATCTATTACAAACTAAAGCAGGATATTTCATCCTGATTTTTCAAAACTGTACCTATGGTTCATATGCCTTTTCTTAAAAACTGTTTAATATGGAGATTAAACTCTATCCTGTCCAGTGATCTGAAGTCTGAGAATTTTTCTGTTCTGAAACATGAATTCCCCACTCACATATTCAGCTTTCTTCATCACAATTATATTAACTCTTATTCCTACAATGGTTAAAAATATATGTTTGAATATTCCTTTTAAAAATAATTTTTTTTCTGTCTCCTGTCAGAATCAGGAAGAAAACTGTATTTGCATTCCCATTTAATCATTATAAAGTGAATGGACTAGAAAATCAATATTAAATTAATATTATTTCAAACTAAGAACCCCATATACAGTAAGCATAAAAACCAAAGGGGTTAAGAGTTGGAAGAGTAATAGAGCGTGAGGCAGGTAGAGCAGTACTCCCAAGACACCTGTGTGTGACCAGATGGAATTATCATTGGTAGAAGGGGCCCCCTCTGTGCTCTCCCTCCTCTAGTGTTTGGTGAACAGAACACAGTCACAGACTCACCGCTTTCCTTGCAGATATCATTGATACAGGACAGGGGTCCTCACACTCGGTGATGTGGCCTGATTCAGTACAAAAGACTGTCCCACTCCATTGCTTCCAAAGGTGCTCAGAAAAATAACTTCATGATGATTAAAAGATTGGAAACAAAAGGCAGGATGAGCTTCTACAGCTTGTTTGAACTCACTTGAAATTGCTGATTTTGACTCTTTTTGATCTGTTTTTCAAAAAGGAATTTTCGTGTGGGTCAACCTAATTTGGGGGGTTATAAAAGTTTGTAGCATAGTGCGGGCCACAGCGGCTCAGTGGCAGAGTTCTCGCCTGCCATGCTGAAGACCCGGGTTCAATTCACGGTGTCTGCCCATGCCGAAAAAAAAAAAAAGTTTGTAGCATATATAAAAAGTAGCTAGAGAAACTGAGGGGCCAGGAGGAGGGTTTAACTGCCTTAACAGAAGACATCTGCCCCAGCCCAGCAATTGTGCTCTGGAGGCTTCTCTGGAATCCCTTTCTGTCGAGGTACCTCTTGAACCCTTTTGGTCTCCCTTTGGGACCATCCTTTTCCTTTAGCGTTGTGTTTGTGCAGCTGGTTTCTCTGGGCATTGTGCCCAATTAATGTTATTTTTTATTATGTGCAGTGTCGCCAATCCTGTTTTTGTGATAAGGGCTTTAAAATCAATTAACAAATGAAATACATCTTTACCTGAGAAACTTCTGAACTGCCTGTCAGGTTAAAGCAAATTCTCAAGGCTGCCTCTGACCTCACAAATAACCACCTTTTGTTGCTGGGCTGTGGAGGTCTCCTCCACTTACCACCCCATAAAAAAAGAGGTTCAAACCACCTTAATTTTATTGAAATGAAAAAATTTGTAAATGGAATAAGTATCTGTGCTTTATATGCATTTTTAAATAAAATCTACAATCAAGAATGCTGTCCCTGCCAGTCAGCTGGGAGACCAGCTTAAATGGGTTTTGGATCATGACAAATGGGTCATCAAACTGAAACTTAGCTGCACTATGGCAGCCAGGGAATTTCAGAGAGGGTTTGGTCTCAGAGTGCATCCCTAAGTGGGAATTGGGGTGCCACTGCCAAAGCAGATCGGTGGCTTGTCACTCCAGAGAAGTTATCCAATGTTCTCAGCTATCATGGCACCCCAAAACATTTTGAAGCTGCAGAACTTGGCTCAATCAAAAAAGTAACATTCCCATTTACGTGAAACCACCGGGCCCAAGGGTCTGTATCACATGGATGCAAATCTGGCTCACACAATGTAATCTCATTAACATTGTGCTATATTGAGTCATTTAGTTTCCACAGTTGTCCTGTGACGTCTAGGAAAGGTTGTTATCTGCATCTGACTGGTGAGAAGGAACTAAAGTTTGAATCAAAGCTTTCTGGTTCAAGAGTCTTAAATTCATAGCTCCCTCTTTCCAGGGAGTTTCTGTTGTATGGTGTCAGTTACAGAGACCTATATTATTTTAATCAGTCAACAGATATTTATTAAAACTTGGCATGTGAAAAAATCCTTTTGGCTAAATATGACACGTTACCCATAATTTACACTATTGTGCATTCCCGGTTCCAGCTTTGCCCTTAGTAGAAATTAGATTTCATTTCTTTCATCTACAGAACCAACAAAATGGTCAAGAAGGTTTGGGGAGGCTGAGAATTTGGACACTCGCTTCACTTGCTGACGCTCTCACAGCAACTCAGGGCAGCTAGTGTCACACTCATGTCATACCTCACCTGGGCCCTTCCCTCGGCCTCCATTTGGCAAATGGCTCTGCCAGTCCCTTTTGTACCTTGGAGGTGCCTGGTCATGTTTCACGGTGCAGGCAGAGACAACTTCCTCTTAGCTCAGTTCCTTGACTGAAGAGCTCATGGCTTTTCTGGTCTGCAGAATTTGCACCTGGTTTTGACCCCCAGCAAATAGCTGCCAAGTAGAGCAGTCACAGGAGAGGGTATCTGCATGTTAGGGGTCCTCTGTCCTCCCACCCCTCACAGCACCCTTCTGGAATTGGCTGTGAAAATCAGTATTAACTACATCTCCAAGGTGATAGTGGGCAGCCCCCAGGGTCCCTGTGGTCTCCTGGATTGGGGCAAGGGCTGGGACTGAGCCAGCTCTGTATTTCCTATGCCTTGACTTCTTATGACCAAGCACTGGGGAGTCAGCCAAGCCCAAGTGAAGGAGAGGGCAGGGATGCGATACTGTCCAGTGGGCATCAAACCTACCCCCACGGGGCCACCCAGCACATGCAGGCCAACCCTCAAAGGATATTTTTGCTCATTATAGAAAACTTGATATCACAACTCTGATAGCCACAGAAGGAAAGTGAATTTCGTGGGGAATAATTCCTTTATAACAACAAAAATAATTGATGTGGAAAAATATTTGCCAAGGAGTATTAATATTCTGTTAAATCAGGGTTTCTCAACCTCAGTCCTCAGCCTGCTTTGTTGTGGGGACTGTACTGTGCATTGAAGGTTGTTTAACAGCATCCCTGGCTTCTACCCACTAGATGCCACTAGCACACCCAAGTCCTGAAGTCAAAAATATGACCAGACATTGCCAAATGTCCACAGGGGGACACAATTTCCCCCAAATGAGAACTACTGTGTTAAATGAATTGGGCAAGGAAATTGTTTTCCATCTGAGTTTGGAATGAATCTTGGTCATCATAGACCCATAAAAGAAGAAAAAACTGTTTTATCACTCTACCACCTTTCTATATCCATACCACTCCTTACCAGAAACATCTGAATGTAGATATCCACATTATTGAAAATATGGGAGGAATGATCTCTTTGTTAAAAATTGGGGTTAACTGGAATGGAGGTAAAGGGGAGGAAGGACGAGGGGGAAGAGAGTATTAGGGGCAGAAGGAGATAATCTGTCAGAAAGAGAGGGAAGGGTGGGGTAAATAGAACTAACAACTAACATAATACAAGAGAAAATCTGATGGTTAGAGCTCTACTGGCAACCTGAATTTTCGAGACTCCAGAGTACTTCTGCAGCTCAGTCTTAGGATCTCATCACTATTCAGACCTTCGGGTCATCTAGTCTACTTCTCACCCACCCCCTAGGCTAGTCTGTGTTTGGGGTTTAGGGTTGGGCATATCTGAATGGAAAGTGAACAACTGTCAACTCAAGAGCCCTCCTAACCCACACAATAACGAAATATACTTGGATTTACCTGTACTTCAAACATTACTAGTTCCTCAAATGAAGTTACTTCTCTTTATGATTACCAGAGGCTTCCATTTGTTTGCTTTAAATTTCTTGAAATGATCCCAAACATAATTCTGTTAGTTTCTTGGTATATTTAATTTAGCAAACATTTGTTTTATTTCTATTTCTATTTTCATACGAAGGAGATTATAAATGATAGAGGTTGAACTTCATTTTGAAAACTGTAGTGTGAAAACTGCTGATAGCATTGTAAGCTTTTGGCTTTATTTATTTGAGTTTATTTTCTTATGTGTTGCCTATAAGCCAAAACTAGAGCGTTCAAAAATAGTCTATTTTATAACAATAGAATGGGCCTGGAATACTGGGAAAAAAATCTTTTTTTTTAATCTTGTTTTTAAAATAGTTTCTTATATTTTTATTCCTTTATAATTTTTTAATTCCTTTGCCCTAACTTTGGCTTTTCATAAAGACAAACTCTTGATGATGCACTATTAAAATGCTGATAAAAGACTGGTAGACTTTAGGTGTCCCAGATGCATGAAGGTGATTGATATAAAGTTAAGTGTCTGATGTTGGCTGCTGTGGCGGCTACTGCTTTTTCTCCTTCCCCATCTTCTCTTTCCTCCTCCTCCTCTTCCTTCTCTTTCTCCTTGTCATTAAGTTCGAAACCTGGTTTGAAAATTTACCTCTATCACTATAAGAATACTTCATCTTTTCCAGAAAAAAAGTTGCTAATCTGCCACCATATGTGTTTAATTTATAATTAGAATTATTTTTCATTACTGTAAGAGTTTTAATTTGTTTTAAATAAAACTCTCAATATGGAGAAATTGAGAAGGGAAAATCTCAGTTTTTTCTGTTTTATAATTTTCCATTTTAGCTGTACGTATTTACTAGCTAGAAACACATACACCCTAGGACAATCTGAAGAGGTCACAGTTTTGATTTCTGTAAAGAACATGTAGTCAAATAATAATACAATATTTTACTGATCACAGCTCCTGTTGAAGGGGGAGGGGAGTATAAGTGCCCCAGGAGGAGAGATATTTCCAACTCTAAGAAAATGGACTATGTGTGTACATTCAGTCATAAATTTTTTTTTCAACACAGATGTGCATTGTTCTGTGCTAACAAAATGCATTGATTTGGGCTATGTTATGATTTCAACTTTTTAGTGTTCTTTCTATAGTTTCTTTCAAAGCAATTGCTGGATTTTGCCAGTTTTTCTTTTAGATGTATACTTCTTAACAAGCTGGTACCAAGAATGATAAAGACATTGGACAAACCAATTAAATCTATCTATGCTTCAGCTCACACTGAAATGTGTCTTACAACCCTGCTTAACTGTTATGGGAAAGAGAAAGTGTTTGGTGCTGCCCAGAGGGGAGCACTTTGGGAAGGCTACTTGTCGAGTTTTCATTTACCTGTCCCTGGCAAATAGCCCTAGGGAAGATGGCCCTGTTGGGTGGGTGGGCGAATTGGTCTTTTTTGGTTTGTGTTTGTTTTTAAGACAAGGGTTTGCAGAAGCAGCCCTTTCCGTGTCATGGCCAAAGCTAGTGTCAGATTCAGTGGCCATCATTCCTAGAGTCAACCTCTGACCAATCTGTCTGTCCTCATATCTGCCCTTCTGCCCTCCTAATTTCATCCTTTTGGAGTTGAAGGCTTCCCTATCTTTCTGAAGTTCCTTTTGAAATTCAGGGATAGTTAGACATTAAATTAGAGTGTCTCAAACTGAAAAACCAGGCGAGGCACCAGGGCATAAGCAAGTCTCACAAGAAGCAAAATCAATCTTTGTTGCTTATCAGCACTATTTAAATTCACCACATTCTCATAGTAAATGAATTTGCATTCGTTTTGAAGATAAACAAAGAAATCTGATATCTTTCTTGCTTGCAGATCTCCTGGGCCCAGCTTCCAGGCCCAGGAAGAAAATCCTGCTCTCCCCTGCCTATAGAAGGTGGGAGACTCCAGTGGAAATGTTCATGTCACATAGCCTTAAACTTTGGTTCTCAACCCTAGCTGTGCAGTAGATTCACTTGGGGGATCACAATATGACTAAATGCCCAAGGCCTGCCTCTCAGATTCTGGTTTAGATGGTTTAGAGTAAGGACCAGATGTCAGGATTAAGTTCATCACTGGGTGATTCTAATGTGCATCCAGGAATGTGGCATGAAGCAGGACCCTTTTCAAAGAACAGGGAAAAAGGATTGCTGCTTCTGGAAGATGGGGTGGTAAGGCTCCCGGTTTCTTCTAGTGCTAGGAATGGTACACTTTTTTGTAGTTAACATTTACCTAGGGCTTAGCTTGTGCCAGCCAGTGCACTAAACACCTCACGAGGTAATTGCGGCCCAGCCAGATTTCTGTCAACACGTACAGGGCAAAGAGGTAGCTATGCTGTGGGATCCCGGCAGTCTGACTGCAGAGTTGAGACTCTGCCTAACAAGCATGGCATGTCGTCAGACTTAGACTAGCAGTTGGATAGGCAGGAGGAAGGTGGGGGTGCTGAGATGTCGAGGTGGCTGGAAACTATGAAAAACAGCACCAGCATCACAATGAGGGTACATGTTTTGGGGTACCTAAGGCATGTGTGGGGACCCAGAAATACAAGAGAAGGAAGGTGAAGATCAGGAGGCATCTGGAGAGACCTGTTCATGGTTTCCCCCCAAAAATCCAAAGTCAGGGAGTCATTGCCCAGATCCTCTCAATTCCAAAGCATCGATGGATGGGGGACCATCTCTTCTACTTCTACCCTAAAAGGTGCTCGCCTGGCCTCCTTCCTCATGCAGGAAATCAGATCACATCTCCAGGTCATTGTAATTTTGTAAACCTTAGTGATATTAGGACTTACCTTTCCTGCCCATAGTTAATTGACCGAGAAGCGAGAAATATTAAAACTCTGCAGCTTTAAGGAAAATGTGGATATTTTCTTTAATTTTTAATAATGACTGGTTTTAGTCATAATGTTTCAAATGCAGCTATTGTAAAATTCCTGCCCTTGTATCAGTAGTTAAGTGTCATGGCCCATTGATACAGTTTTAAAAAGTCCAAAGGCTATGCTAGCTAATCTGTCTCCTGTCTTCTAACCATAAGGAAAAAGATGTCCTTGTATCAAGCCTCAGCATTTATGTAAAAAATGAAATTGGGTTCAGTTTGTGCATAGATTTTCAGAGAGATGAAAGTGGGCACCACACTATTTTCTCTATAAAAGGCTGCCTTTGATGTGCTTTCTCTCTATTCATGCAGAAGTGTCTGCCATTGTTTTTGAGCCGTAGAAGAGCGTCTGCTTGTCATCAGCACATTCTAATACCTTTTTGTTCGAGCCTTGTTCAAGGTGGATCTTATAATTCAGAGATAATGTGACTAGCACTGTACATTGTGACCAGACACCAGGCTGCCTTGGGAAGATAAATGCCAAGGCAAAGCCAAAGTGTTTATCAGAAACGATCAGGAAGCAAAGCTAAAACATTTATTTCCAAATGCCTGATCAGAATCCCTGCTCAGCGTGTTTCAGCAGCTATACATCAGAGAGTTATTCTTGGGTACTTGCTTTGCTCTGGCACTGAGTTCTAATTTGCTTCTGCTTTTGAGATTTCCTCACAAAGAAAATCAATGAGGGAGCTGCGTTAAGGACCGAGAGTACTTCAGTGTGTGATTACACCCTGTGCTGAATGCTTTCTGCACATTTAATCTTTCTAAAAAGTCGAGTTGCTGTCCCATTCTACAAGAGAGGAGACTAGGGCACTGTGCTGTGCGGTGACTTATCCAGCATCTCAGTCAGTGAGCGGGAGAGGCAAAGCCAGGGCCAGCTGTGTGCTCGCTAATGCTCTCCAGCTTCCCACCCTTCGTCACTAACAGCCAACAGTATTCCTGTGGAGATTTGCATATCAACTAAAACTTCTGTCTTTCTCCCTAGGTTTATTTGGACACTCTTCTTCATGTCTGGAAATTTTTTTGAAAGGCACGTAGTTTTTTTTCCTTACGTGAAAGTGAAATCCAACCGAGTTTTTAGTTGTTTGTTTTTTTTGATCACTAATGTGTATTTCAGAATCATTTAACTTTTTGTTAAATGTTCCTGCCAATGCTACTTCTGAATTAAAAAAAACTATCTAGTTTTAAAATTATGTCCCAAGCAGCTAAGGCCAAATCCCTAGGATGATAATATTTAAATGACTAAATATCTGTATACCATGGGTTTTCTTACATTTCTAACACTTAAAGATTTTTCGACTCATTCAAACTGTACAGCCAATTGTCTTAGGCTGTGGCCCTGGGCTTCTAACCACAGGGCATCTACAGCCTCTGCCAGGACCCGAGAGGAGCCATAGGGGCGTTCCTCTGGTACCCCTATCTGTTAACTTGGGTGAGAAAAGCTAGAAATGACTGAGGCAGGAAGGCTTCTTTTGCTCGCTGTCCTGCCTGCCTTTCCTCTGCTGTCATTGCAGTGGCTTCCTGGAGTCCTATAGAGACCAGCCACAGGTCCGCCCAAGCTCACCTCTGAAGGGCCACTTCAGCCTAAACATTGGCCATAGTTCTGGACTTACAGATTAACCACCTTTCACATTTCCCACCCTTGCTTCCCTTGCTTTCACGTTCTGTTCAGAAAATGGTAGTCATTGGAAAAAGCTCCCCAAAAATCATCTTATGTAAATTAATACCAATATACTTGAAAGTCCTCTCACTAAAGAAAAGTGGAATGTGAATTCCGAGTTAAAATCAGATTTCATTTTCTGGCCACTCAAATTCTGCCTCTATTTGTTTTTATATTTGCAAGTGAGTGTTAACCCAAATTAAAATGAAGGCAAAGCCGTATAGACTGTTCCATTTTGAAACAGCATTTGGCCACTAAATACAAAAAGAGCCAGAATCCATGTATAAATTATTCAAAAATTTGGTAAATAAAACGTGCAACTTCTAGCTAGGGCCATTGCCATTGCATTATTCAGTCCAATAAAGAGAATTTAATTTAATGGATTTTAAGCAACATTGTTCAGTGATCAACAAAAGGCACACTGTCTTCTATGAATAACTGATTTTCCCGGGGCATTCTGAAGAAAGTGGGTCCTCGTTAACCCTCGAATGGCTAGCTAATGCAATTGAAGCGCGACCACCTGGCAGTGAGGTTGCCCGTCAGCTGCCAAGGAAGGCCCGGCCGGGAGGACCAGGTGCTGTGTTCGCGCCATCTGATTGTTACAGCGGAATAAACAGCGTGATTGCACAGTATGGCCGGGGGCAAGAACCCGAAGCCACTGCCAACCACAGAGCTTGCTTTCTTCTCTTGTCTTTGACAAGGGAATCCAAAAAATGCTTCTATTCAGGGCAGGTAACACTAACAAAGCTCCGAGGCTGTGTGCTGCAATTAGGGAGGGAAAAAATAAGATGGGCCCCAAGAACCAAGCAGCAATGAGCTTGAAGTACCTGTTTCTCCATCGTACCAAGCCCTGATGCCTTTGTAGCACAGGCTGTGAAGTTTAAGCATAAAGAGTAAAAAGAAATGCAAAAAAAAGGAGGCTAAATACCAAGTGATCCATGTTTCCTGAAGCAGATTTGCTTTATTATCTTGCTTGTTTTAAAACATAATGCCAAGTGGTCACCATATGATAAACTTACTTAGGCCCAAATTCCATGGCAACCTAAATTCCCTGTTTTTTTTGTTACACTTAATAAAATGCTGGGCCACGTCATTTCTCTTTCTCTGTCTTCCTTTATAAAGACCTATAACCATCTATATTTAGCAGGCTGAAAGACTATGCCATTGTTTATTCTCAGTAATTTTTTAAAGCACGGCTACCCATATGGAGGTATAAAAGAAAATTAGCACTGTTTGAGTTTTTAAAAAAACTTAATTAAGAAATAGGCATTATGACCTTTCTAAGGGGTTTTGAATGTGAAATGGTTCATTAAGTTCATGTTAATAGAAAAGTAAAGAGCACTTCCCCCAAACAGCAAGAAAAATCACTCTCAACACATTGATTTATTTCATTTGCTAAACACAGGAACCATGCAATGTTTCATTCCCAGCAGCACATTAAATATGTGCAAAAGTAAAATTACAGCCAGCAGTACTTTGTACTTGTGGTGTGTACATTTCAATAGGGTGGGAGGAAGAAAAACTAAGTGGAGTAAGATCTTTTTATGAAATTAAATTACCTGTTTTATACTGCTCTGAAGCTGTGCCTGTAGCTGTTGATTCAGAGGAACTTTCATCGTTGCCTGTAGCTTCTCCACTGGAGAAAAATGTTTCCAGTTGGGTATTTAGTGTGTCATGGTACCTAATTGTGAAAAGTTACCAGGGTTGCTTGGAGCTATAGGTGTCAGGAGTGCAGTGTTGCCTGGCATTATTATCAAATGGTAGTGAGGCCACTCGGTAATAATGTGGGAGGGTGACTTGAGCCAAGTCATGCCATGTCTCCTGGCCTTACTGTCTGCATCTGTGAAAGAGGACAAGTATACAATGGTGCAAGAAAGTTACATAATGCATGCTCTGGTGCAGACAGTGGCTTTATAAATGTAATGCCCTTCCCCCTTCCCACACATTGGATTCTTTCCAATGGAAACTTTTTTCAGGTTATCCTAGGAAGGGCAAGAAGTCTGAAGAAGAGCACAAGATCTTGTTTTTTTCCTTTTTTTGGTGCATGGTCCAGGAATCGAACCTGGATCTCCCCCCTGAAAGGCAGACATTCTAACCTCTTTTTCCTTTTTAAGGATTAATTTTTCAGACTCCATTTTACAGAAGTACTCTGTAAGGACAAAGTAAATATATATAAACTTAGCTATTGGAGGTATGATAAATGTATTAATCTCCTAGTTGGGAACTGCATTTTATTTAACAAGGCAAACTTGAGTATCTAATTGGCGTTCCTTCTCGATGCTGCTTTGAGCTCTGGAGTTGGAAACCCCTCTTTGGAGTCTGGAACCTCAGTGGGGTACCTTGGGCAGTGCCCACCTCTCCGGGCTCTGTTTCCATGGCAAAAGGGGGCCGGCATTGCTGTCACGTCATAGGGAGGTTGGACGAATTCGATGGGTTGAGCCTGAGTGGTGTCAAAGAACCACAGGGTCAGTGGTCTGCGCTGGTGATCACTACCCTTCTTGGCCTTTTGGGGAACTCAGCAGGGACACTAATAGGGAAAAGGGAGGTAGCCCTCTGGCAGGGTTGAGGAGTGGGTCCTCAGCCCTCTTTGTGGTGTGGGCCTCCTGCCCTTCTCAGAACGTGCAGGAATAAACACAGGAGAGCAGAAGAAATCAGTTATAGTGAAAAAGATACTAAACTATTTTTTAAATAAAGCAGGTTAAATGTGAACACCCGAGTGGTGAGCGTAGTAACTACTGTAATTTTGAAGTAGTGATGCATAGAACCCATTTTTTGAGCCAGTGGCAACAAATACTGTGATAGGGAAATATCTGTCATTTCTACTGGTGACAAAGGTGCAGGCAGTCTCTGTGTCTTGTGGTCCTATTCATAATGGAAGGAAATGCTTAACTTCTTTTGGAGGTTGTCATTTGTACCCAGTTCATGGATCCCTTGAATTCTGATTATGTCTGGGAAAAAGGCCCTGGGGTTCAAGGTCTCAGATTAAGAAGGCTTCCTCAAGGGAGTCTCAAGAACCACTGAGTCAGGACCAGGTAGATTCTGTGAACTTGGATACAGCCAGAATCTTTCATGTGTTGGTGCAGCAATCTGCAGTCAGTTTGTCAGTCAGTCATTCAGTCCTTCTGTCAGCCAGTCTGTCATCAATCAGCCAGTCTTTCAGACAGTCATTCAATCCATCCGTCAGTCCGCCATGTAGGGCATTGGTACTGAGCACCTAGGGGCTGGAGGTGCATGGTCATAGGTGTGGAGGATAAAGCACTGACCAGGACAGCGGAGCTTCCACGCAAGGGGGAAAGCAGATCCTAGCAGGAGAAATGCTTCCTATGCTGGCTTGTGGTGAGTGCTGAGAGGGAGTAAAGTGGGAAGGGGGCAGAAGCATCTGGATTGGGTGCCTCCTGAGAAGGCGGCATTCCAGAAGAGAACAGAAGGAGGAGCAGGGGGTGCTGGGGGCTCCTGGGAAGAGCGTTCTGGGCAGAGGGCACACAGGACACCTTGCCGGCCACTCTGAGGACTTTGGCTTCTCCTGTGCGTGAACAGGGCCATCGGAGGAGAATTTAGCCAGCCTGGTGGCCCTTCTGGGACCTGTGTCTGGGTTTGTATTGGAATATCAGTGACCCTCCCTCTGTGGTTTCTGGATATAGTGGAGACATTTCCCTGCAGACTCAAGTGGCGAAAACGTCTTCACACCAAAGTTTCAGATGCTTTTGTCCTTTTCCAGAATCTGCTATGGCTTGGAGCTTATTGATTTTAAAAATTGAAGGCCACACTGCTATCAGTTTTTGTGTAGCACCTTCCCCAGTAAACCACAAAGCTGGTGGTACTTGATTGAAAACTTTCAGGACAGTGCCCCAAGAGGCCGGTGTGGGGTGGCTATGAGTAACTTGTGTTTGGGCTAGGCTATTTAAATTAACATGTGCTTCATTTTTTGTTTTCATTTTGTTTATATACGCTTTATTCCTCACTACCTGACCTGGCTAACCAGAGCTCAGGTTCTTCATATTTTCCTTCAGAATCCCAAAATAGATAATAAGTCATGACAGACCCCAGTACATCCTTTTTCCTTCTGTTTTCTTTCCTTCACTTTCCTGACTGCAGAAAGCTCTGCATTTTCAGGCAGTTCACTCCAGCCTCTCTGTTAACACCTTAACTAAAAAGGTGGTATCTATTTAATGCGTAAGAATAACCTCCAGGATAACCTCTAGACTCTGTTTGGAATCTCTCAGCCATTGACACTTTATTTTGTCTCATTTCTCTCTTCCCTCTTTTGGTCGAGAAGGTTTTCTCAGTCCCTTGGTGCTGAGTCCCAGCTCATTCTAGGATTTCTGTCCCACATTGCCCAGGAAGGTCCACACCCCTGGGAGTCATGTCCCATGTAGAGAGGAGGAGGGTACCCACTGCAGGTATTTTACAATGGCATACCATGTCCAAGAAACTATCATTAATGAGAACTTTTTTGGTCCAAAAAAAATAAATAACTGAAACTTTTATCAATTGTACTTTGCTCTACTATATAAAATAAACACACTGTGGGATCTTTTTTTTTTTTTTTTTTTTTCTTATTTGGTCTGCTTCCTGTTCTGATACATCGCAGAATTTCATTGCTGCTGATTGCATTTTTAAAATATTTTAGCCAGTATCTGTTATGTTTTAAAGCAGAGGTTTCAGTTAGTTCTAGTTCTTTATGAACATTATATTCATTCTCAGGAAAACATCCAATCTATTCAGCTTATCAGGTGAACTCATCTCTGTAGTCCTTTGAGTATGTGATGCTGACTAGATTGAGAGGGAGCACATTAAGTATGAAATTAATTAGTAAGAGCTGGCCTTAAATGAGCTGAGTAGGTTTGTTCATGAATATTTACAGCCGTTAGTCCTCATCAAAGAAATATTTTGAACTGTGTGAGATAGTCCTACTGTTGGTTTTGTCGTTTGTACAGAGAAGCACTAAACTTTTTAACAACTTGTATTTATTACTTACCCCAAAGGACTTGTCGCTGATTGCTCACAGAACCTCAGTTTCTGAAGGTGGTCTCCCATGCATGGCCCCAGCTTCTCCAAAGCCTTCTGGCTAGGTTTAGGTGCCTCTCGTTTCTTCTGCCTCTTGCAAAATATATTGTGAGAAGATTGCAGGTGTTCTCTGGGGCTTTAGGCAAATTATTGGGTGGAATCATATGAAAAATGGAAAGTATTGGTTGGAACTAATATCCTATGAAAAATATGAAATTACCAGTATAGCCTACATTGGGCCTAACCTTCAACCTCTCAGAGTCTCAATTTCCTCAGCTATAAAATGGGTACAGCAATACCCACTGCATAGAATTTTCTTGGGATTACATGAAGGAATCTTATTGCATTATTAACACTTAGTAGAACTAACAATTATTTTATGACTGAGCATATGGATGAATGGATGGATAGATAGATTAACAGGTGGATGGACAAACAGATGAATGGAAGGAAGTATTACAGAATACTTGTCTTTATGGCATGAGGTGAAAATGGCTGAATGGATATTCAACTAAATTTGAAGGATGTGTTTAGATGGTCTTTCTTAAAATATAGGCTCTTTAGCATGGGCAGAATTTACTTAGGAGATGCCAGGGCTACAACCGCCGGCTAGATGTGTGCCTCCAGCCAGCTGGAGTGGAGGCTCTGCCTGTGATGAGGGAGAGGCCCCATGTGTGAGGACGCTCTGACCAGAGACACAAGCTGGGTTTTCAGACCCGAGGCCCAGATCAGACAACACAGGACTAGACCTTTGGCGTTCCAATCTACTTCTTACATAGGCAACTCTGGGACAAGTGCATTTAACAATGATAAGATTCCTCATGGCAAAAAAAAGTGGCTAGCAAAAGAACAGTCTCGGGAGGAGCCAAAGTGGCAGCTTAGTGAGGTGTGGGATTTAGTTCGTCCTCCAGAGCAGCTAGGAAATAGTGAGGAACAGTACAGAACAACTACTGGGGCCACATCAATGACCAGACACACAGCATACCCCAGTCTGGACAAGCTGGACCAGCTGCAAGCCCACCCAGAACCGTGAGTCGCCCAAGCCGTGGCAGCCAGGGCCCCTCCCCAACAGGCCACTTCACAGAGGGAAAAGTAAAGGGACTTTACTAGTAGCAAGGGGCTGAGCTCTACCAAACTCAATTGGTGGAGTTAATTAACAAATTCTGACTACTAAAAATAGGCCCCCAGCTCAGCTAAACCTTGAGTAGAAGCTGAGTTTGCTGGGTTTTGCCCCGGCGCAGAGGGGGCAGGGCTGACGGAAAAAGAAAATAAAAAAAAAGCAGAGGTTTTTTTAAATCAGACAGCATAAAATACTTGAAAGGGTCTGGGTTCTGAAGGAAAGGAGGGGGCACATAGAACCTGGAAATATACAGAGCAATGTATAACCAACTTAAGCTCTTAATTGGCAAACCTGAGAAACAGGGGTCCTGCTTGAATAGGAATTTTTTTTCTTCTCTTTTTTGTGGCTGTGTTTCTACGGCTCCTTGGCTACAACTGCAAGGCTTCTCAGGCAGAATTAAGCTTGTCTGAGAGCTTGTCAGGAGGCTGTGCCTTCCCCAGGAGAGGGGTGGGGTGCAGCTCAGGTGGAATCCCTACTTCAAGGAATTCAGACCTCAGGAGTCTGGAAAACTGAAGCGATTAAAGGAAGCCTACAACCTCTCCTCTCTCTTAACCACACCCCCAGCAGGAAGAGTCTACTGAAGTTAAAGGTACTGCATCACTTTATGCTGGTGAGACCAACAGGCAGACAAGTGCCACATGCTGGGCAGGATAGGAAAAACACAGAATCTAGAGGCTTCATAGGAAAGTCTTTCAACCTGCTGTTTGGTCTCACCCTCAGGGAAACTGTCACAGGTGACTCTTTCCTCCTGAGAGGAGGCCAATCTGGTCTGGGAAATCTGACTTGGGTCTATAATACCAAAGTAGGCCCTCCTAAAGGAAAAATATAAAGGTACCATAAAGGCAGGGCAAGAAAACAAGAACTGAAAAATTCTGATCTTAAACAAAACTTAAGCTGGAGGTCTAGAATAAGCTGAACTGAATGTCAGAGAACAGAAAGATAACAAAGTCATCCAGCAAGAAAATCCTAGGTAAAAAAAGTGAAAACCTCCAGAATAAACTAATTAAGGAAATTAAATGCCTAGACACCAGCAAAAAATGACAAATCATACTACGAAAACTGAAGATAGGCCCAGTCAAAGGAACAAACAATTCAAATGAGACACAGGAGCTGAACACAAGTAATTTAGGATGTTTGAACAGACATGGAAAACCTCATCAAAAATCAAATCAATGAATTGAGAGGATATAAACAAGGAAAGGGACAAACAAAAAGAAGAAATCGAAAGTCTGAAAAAACAAATCACAGAACTGGTGGGAATGAAAAGCACAGTAGAAGAGAAGAAAAAATGATGGAAACCTACAATGTTAGATTTCAAGAGGCAGAAGATAGGATTAGTGAACTGGAGAACAGGACATCTGAAATCCAATAAGCAAGAGAAAATATGGGGAAAAGAATGGAAAAATATGAGCAGGAACTCAGGGAAACATGAAGCACAAGAATATATGTGTTGTGGGTGTCCTAGAAGAAGAAAAGGAAAAAGAAGGAGAAAAACTAATGGAGGGAATTATCACTGAAAATATCACAACTCTTATGAAAGACTTAAAATTACAGATCCAAGAAGTACAGCATAGTCCAAACAGAATAGATCCAAATAGACGTATCCCAAGAGACTTACTGATCAGAATGTCAGATGCCAAAGAGAAAGAGAGAATTTTGAAAGCAGCAAGAGAAAAGCAGTCCATCACAAACAAGGGAAGCCCAATAAGCCTATGTGTAGATTTCTCAACAGAAACCATGGAGGTAAGAAAACAGTGGTATGATGTAGTTAAGATACTAAAAGAGATAAACTGCCAACCAAGACTTCTATATCCAGCAAAGTTGTCCTTCAAAAATGAGGGTGAAATTGAAACATTTTCAGACAAAAAATCACTAAGAGAATTTGTGACCAATAGACCGGCTCTGCAAGAAATGCTAAAAGGAGCACTAGAGACAGATAGGAAAAGACAGCAGAGAGAGGTGTGGAAAAGAGTGTAGAAATGAAAACTATCAGTAAAGGTAAAAAGAAGAAAAATCAAATATGACCTATAAAATCCAAAAGGCAAAATGGTAGAAGGAAGCACTGCCCTTAACAGTAATAACACTAAATGTTAATGGATTAAACTCCCCAATCAAAAGACATAAACTGGTAGAATGGATTTAAAAACAGGACCCATCTATATGTTGTCTATAGGAGACACATTTTAGACCAAAGGATAAACAAAGGTTGAAAGTGAAAGGTTGGGAAAAGATATTTCATGCAAACAACAATTAGAAAAGAGCAGAAGTAGCTATACTAATATCCAACAAATTAGACTTCACATATAACACAATTAAAATAGACAAGGAAGGACACTATGTATTATTAAAAAGAACAATTCAACAAGAAGACATAACAATCATAGATATTTATGCACAGAGCCAGAGAGCTCCAAAATATATGAGGCAAACACTGAATAGACACATCTACCATAATAGTTAGAGACTTCCATTCCCTCCTCTCAACAATGGACAGAACATTGACAGATGATCAATAAAGTAACAGAGAATTTGAATTATACAATTAAAAACTAGACTTACCAGACATTTATAGAACATTGCACCCCACAACAGCAGAATACACCTTTTTCTTAAGTGCTCATGGATCATTCTCAAGGATAGACATTATGCTGGGTCACAAAGCAAGTCTCAATAAAAAAAGATTGAAATCATCCAAAACACTTTCTGAGATCATAAAGGAATGAAGTTGGAAATCAATAATAGACAGAGAGCCAGAAAATGCACAAATGTATGGGGCTCAACAACACACTCTTAAATAACCAGTGGGTCAGGGAAGAAGTTACAAGAGAAATCAGTAAATATCTCAAAGCAAATGAGAATGAAAACACAACATATTAAAATTTGGGGGATGCAGCAAAGGCTGTGCTAAGAGGGAAATTTATTGCCCTAAATGCCTTTATCAAAAAAAGAAGAAAGAGCAAACATTGAGGAATTAACTGTTCACATGGAAGAATTAGAGAAAGAACAGCAAATTAACCCCAAAGCAAGCTTAGGAAAGAAATAATGAAGATTAGAGCAGAAATAAATGAAATTGAGAACATGAAAACAATCGAGTAAATCAACAAAACCAGGAGTTGGTTCTATGAGAAAATCAGTAAGATTGATGGACCCTTTAGCGAGGTTGACAAAAAGAAGAGAGAGGATACAAATAAAATCAGAAGTGGAAGAGGAGACATAACAACTGACCCCGCAATACTATGCACAACTTTATGTTAATAAACTAGACAATGAAGGTGAAATGGACAATTTCCTACAAAGGCATGAACAACCAACTTTGACCTGAGAAGAAATAGATGACCTCAACAAGCCAATCACAAGTAAAGAAACTGAATTAGTCATTAAGAAATCCCACAAAAGAAAAGCCCAGGAGCAGATGGCTGCACATGTGAATCTACCAAACATTCAAGAAAATTAGTACCAATCCTGCTCAAACTCTTCAAAAAAATTGAAGAGGAGGGAAGGCTACCTAACTCATTCTATGAAGCCAACATTCACCCTCTTACCAAAACCAGACAAAGATACTACAAGAAAAGAAAGTTATGCACCAATCTCTGTAATGAATATAGATGCAAAAATCCTCAACAAAATTCTTGCAAATTGAATCCAGTAGCACTTAAAAGAATTATACACCATGACCAAGTAGGATTCATCCCAGGTATGCAAGGATGGTTCAGCATAAGAAAATCAATTAATGTAATACACCATATGAACAAATCAGAGCAGAAAAACCACATGATCATCTCGGTTGATGCAGAAAGGGAATTTGACAAAATCCAACATCCTTTCTTGTTGAAAACACTTCAAAGGATAAGAATAGAAGGAAACTTCCTCAACATGATAAAGGGAATATATGAAAACCCACAGCTAACATTATCCTCATTGGGTAAACACTGAAAACTTTCTCCCTAAGATCAGGAACCAGACAAGGATGTCCACTATCACCATCGTTATTCAACATTGTGTTGGAAGTTACAGCCAGAGCAATTAGGCAAGAAAAAGAAATACAGTGCATCAAAATTGGAAAGGAAGAAGTAAAACTTCTTCAGAAAGAAGAAGAAGATATGATACTATATGTCAAAAACCCCAAAAAATCCACAGCAAAACTACTAAAGCTAATAAATGAGTACAGCAAAGTGGCAGGTTACAAGATCAACACTCAAAAATCTATAGTGTTTCTATATACTAGTAATGAACAATCTGAAGGGGAAATTAAGAAAAAATTCCTTTTACAATTGCAACCAAAAAAATAAAATATTTAGGAATAAATTTAACTAAGGATACAAAAGACCTATACAAAGAAAACTACAAGAAATTGCTAAAAGAAATCACAGAAGATCTAAATAAATGGAAGGGCATACCATGTTCATGGATTGGAAGAATAAATATAGTTAAGATGTCAATTCTACCTAAATTGATTTATAGATTCAAGGCAATACCAATTAAAATCCCTAAAACTTACTTTTCAGAAATAGAAAAACCAATAACCAAATTTATCTGAAAGGGCAGGGTCCCGAATAGCTAAAAGTACCCTGAGAAAGAAAAATGAAGTCAGAGGTCTCACACTACCTGACTTTAATGCATATTACAAAGCTACAGTGGTCAAAACAGCATGGTTCTGGCATAAAGATAGATATACTGACCAATGGAATTGTCATGGTCAGGTTCATGTGTCAGTTTGGCCAAGTGGTGGTACCTGTTTGTCTGGTTGGACAAGTGCTGGCCTGTCTGTTGCAATGAGGACATTTCATAGAATGTAATCAGCCAAGGGGTGTGTCTTCTGCAATGAGTGATGCTCAGTCTAATCACTGGAAGTCTTTTAAGGAGGATTCAGAAGAGACAGGCTCTTCTTCCTGCTTCGGCTGGTGAGCCTCTCCTGTGGAGTTTATCTAGACCCTCCATCGGAATCATCAGCTTCACAGCCTGCCCTGCGGATTTTCAACTCTGTTTCCGCACTCACGTGAGACACTTTTATAAATTTTATATTTGTGAGTGTTCCCTGTTGATTCTGTTTCTCTAGAGAACCTAACTAATACAGGAATCGAATAGAGGGTTCAGATATAGATCCTCTCATCTGTGGACAATTGATCTTTGATAGGGCAGTCAAGCTAACTCACCTGGGACTGAACAGTCTCTTCAGTAAATGGTGCCTAGAGAACTGGATATGCACATGCAAAAGAATGAAAGAGATTCCATATCTCACACCCTATATAAAAATTAACTCAAAATGCATCAAAGACCTAAACATTAGATCTAAGACCTAACTTTTAGAAGAAAATGAGGGAAATATCTTATAAATCTTATAATTGGAGGCAGTTTCCTAGATCTTACACCCAAAGCACCATTAAGAAAGAAATAGATAAATGGGGACTCCTCAAAATTAAACACTTTTGTGCATCAAAGAACTTTGTCAAGAAAGTAAAAAGACAGCCTACAGAATGGGAGACAATATTTGGGAACGATAGATCAGATAAGGGTCAGGTATCCAGAATACATAAAAAGATTGTTCAACTCAACAACAAAAAGACAACCCAATTACAAAATGGGCAAAAGACATAAACAGACACTTCTCAGAAGAGGAAATACAAATGACCAAAAGGCACATGAAAACATGTTCAACTTCACTGGCTGTTAGGGAAATGCAAATCAAAACCACAATGAGATATCATTTCACACCCACCAGAATGGCTATTATCAATAAAACAGAAAATGACAAGTGCTGGAGAGGATGTGGAGAAAGAGGCACACTTATCCAGTGTGGTGGGAGAAATAGGCACATTTATCCAGTGTGGTGGGAACTGCCTACTGTTTGTAGGCAGTTTGGCGGTTCCTTAGGAAGCTAAGTACAGAATTGCCATATATGATCCCGCAGTATCATTGCTAAGTATCTACTCAGAGGACATGAGGGCAAGGACACAAATGAACATTTGCACACCAATGTTTATAGCAGCATTATTTACAATTGCCAAGAGATGGAAACAACCAAAATGCCCATCAACAGACAAGTGGCTAAACAAGCTGTGGTATATACATACGATGAAATATTATGCAGCTGTAAGACAGAATAAAGTGATGGAGTGTGTAACAACATGGATGGACCTTGAGGACCTTATGCTCAGTGAGATTAGCCAGAAACAAAAGGACAAATACTGTATAGTCTCACTGATATGAACTAACATTAATGAATGAACTTGGAGAATTTCAGTTAAGAACAGAGACAATCAGGAAATAGAAATAGGGTTGATTTTGAGTAATTGGAGCTGAAGGGATACAGATTGTGCAACAGGATTGATTGTAAAAATTCAGAAATGGATAGCACAATACTACCTAATTGTAGCACAATAATGTTAGTGCACTGCATGAAGCCGAATGTAAGAAAAATAGAGGGAGGAGGGCTGTGGGCACAAATGAAATCAGAAGGAAAGATAGACGATGAAGACTGAGATGGTATAATCTAGATGGTATAACCCTAGCGTGTACAAGGATAGTGACTAAATGTACAAATTAAAAAATGTTTTTGCATAAGGAATGTCAGTATTGCAGGGTGTTGAAAATAGATGATAATTCATATTTAAAAACTTTAACTTATGTGTGAGACTAAAGCAAAAAAATGTTTATTTGGTACAAAATTTATATTTTGACTAATGCATCTCCTAATATAACTTGTACAGACATCATAAGTACATGGAACCTTGAGTAGGGCGTGAGATGTTGTAGGTTTGTCCAGAGTGATGCCCCGATAAATCCCAGAGTGATTTGAACACTGAATAAAAAAGTATTTACAAAGTCCCCTTGGGGGAATAGTGAGAAAGAGAGAAAATTCAACTTCCCCATATGGAGGAGGCCTGATATTCTCACAAGCATTGAGGACAGCAAAATCAATAGACCGAACCCTCAATATTGGGGGTTGTTCATATGAAACATATCTCTGCAAAGGACAGGCTAAGCCTGCTTAAAATTAGGTCTGAGAATCACTCCCAGAGAATGTCTTTTGTTACTCAGATGTGGCCTCTCTCTCAGCCAACACGGCAAGCATACCCACTGCCCTCCCCCTCTCTACATGGGACATGATTCCCACTAGTGCAAACCTCCCTGACTGTGTGGGACAGAAATCCTAGAACGAGCTGGGACTCAGCATCAAGGAATTGAGAAAACCTTCTCGACTGAAACGGGGAAGCGAGGAATTAGACAAAATAAAGCGTCAGTGGCTGAGAGAATTCAAATAGAGTTGAGATGTTATCCTGGAGGTTATTCTTATGCATTAAATAGATAATCCCTTTTTAGTTTAAGGTGTATTAGTGAGGCTAGAGGGAAATGCCTGAAATTGTAGAGCTGTGTTCGAGTAGCCATGTTTCTTTAAGATGATTGTATAATGATAAAGTTTTCCCAAGTGTCTGTGTGACTATGAAAACCTTGTTCTTATACTCCTTTTATCTATGGTATGGACAGCTGAGTAAAAAATATGGATTAAAAATAAATAAATAATAGGGGAAACAAATGTTAAAATAAATTGGATAGAGGGAAATACTAGTGGTCAATGAGAGGGAGGGTTAAGGGATATGGTATGTATGAGTTTTCTCTTTTTATTTCTTTTTCTGAAGTGATGTAAATGTTCTGATAAATTATCATGGTGGTGAATATACAACCATGTGATGATATTGTGAGCCATTGATTGCACACCAAGTATGGAATGTTCATATGTTAAGAATGTTCATATTGTATATTGATTGATTCTATTAATGAAAAATTTTTAAAAAGGTGGCCAGCTAGATTAACAAAAAGGAAAAGATAAAATAAAAATCAGGGACAAAGTGATTTAGAGGTAGATTAGAATATCTTCATTCAAAACCCTTCTAAGTAAATAAATAAATAATCCTTTGACTCTCCCATATAATGTGGCTGAATCTATTTTCCCCAGTGTTGAACTAGTCTGCTCTTTAGTTTCTCTTGAATCATTAACTTTACGTGACTTTTCTAAGGAAGTGCTGTGGCCTTTTTTCTAATTCTCTCATCATTGAGGGTGTAGGATGACTTTGCTGGTCATTTAAAGTCCGGGTAGGTACATTTAATTCATCCTCCCCGTAGTTCAAAAGTAAAACTCATTACATAACTTATTGAAATAAGTCTGTGCTCACTTTTAATAAGATTAACATTGTCACAAAACTCATAGGACCTCCACGTGGTAACTTTTGACCTTTCCCCCAGTTATTGATCCCCTGGCAGCTAATTACAGCCACTGAGGGCAGCCCTGGCAGCCGTTTGTTGGTAGGTACAATAAGACAATCACATTCCCAGACTTGTCTCTGTAGAACCCAGTATTTTATTCCATCGTGGCCAGAGCACTAAGGGAAACAAACCGGTTTGCTCTCATGCTGAATTCTGATGGCAAAAAGCAATTCCTAGCCCTTGTGCAACAATGGGTCCTTTTTCATAGCCCTGAGAATTTCTCTCACCAAGTGCCTTTTTAAAAAGAGCTGTGATTTCAGTAACCTGGATGCAATTTTTTATTAGTTGAAAGTTAAAGGACGTGTAACCCATTTCTCTCTCTTAATAAATCTGTGCAGGTAGCATTAGGAAATGTTTCTCATTAAAGATGGCCTCAACTGGAACTGAGCACAGGAGGAAAACCAGGGCCTCAGATCTCTTCCCAGGAACCGCTATCTCTTGTGGTGTGGGTGTGATATTTCTGACATGGTAACGTGCTCACATTGAGAATCTCAGAATCGAAAATGACTAAAATTGTTTTGCCTGTTTCTATCTCCTCCTCCCCAGTATAATTATACTCTATTATTGCCTGTTTTCAAATAGTCTTACAATCTGAATTTTAAAATTCTAAATTATATTAAATTTCATTGTTTTCTATGCTGTCCATTAGACCTGTTTACACTTTGAAATGCCTTCTATCCTCCTGGATCCTCTCCTCTCACCCTGCCACTTTCTCATCCAAAGGCATTGCCAAGGCTATTTCTAGGGCTTTCTGTTTCAATCTCTGCCCTGATGTCTTCCCTCCTTCCCAAGCTGACCTCCCTTGTCATCTAGTCAGTTCCCCCTCCTTCTTGCCCCCCCACACCCAGGAACCTCTGTGCTTCCCCAGTATGAATGTCAAGTCCGGACTCCTTCACCTAGCTTCAAGACACTACATGGTCCATACTTCCATCCCTCTCCAGTCCTGTCTCTTTGGGAGCCCTGTTGGCCCTACTTCTTCAGGCACATCTTCTTGGGAAATGACCCAGTATGCTTTCCTCCTGCCATCACCCTTTTTCCTGCCTATGTGGCATTCACCATAGTCTCAAAACCACACTTCAGGGTATAGATGCGCCCATCTCACAATACCTAGTGCACAACCAAGAAACTCTGGGAAGGGTGTTCTGCAAGTCAATCATGTCGCATCGGTTGTAAGCTGGGAGAAGATGGGACTGGAAGTCATAGGTCTTCTGTATTCTCCATGAGCTCCAAAAGTAATAACCTCTGAATAAGGATATGTAGTGGTTATTAAAGCATGCTCTCATTCATGTGCTCTCCATTGACCTTTGGGCCCAAGCAGAATAGAGCCTGAAATCAGTGTTCCCCACGAAGTGCTCATGTGAAGTTTCATTAAAGTGGAGAACTATCTCTTTTATGGGTGTGGGCAAGGCTGGAAGGTAAAAGCAATAGAGTGATAGCAAAGGGAATTTCTAAAGTGACATTTCATTGTAGTAGGATGAGAGTAGTCAGAATATCAATTTACAAAGCAAATGACCAGTATATTTTATCGAGTCCGCTGTCAGTATTACTCCAATTCTTATAAGTTAAAATGACTGCTATCCTAGTCCCTGGTTCCTGTGAGTCTGTTTTGAATTGAGAAAAACCTTTTTCCACCTGCTGAAGGAAGCCATTTAAGCCATGGGAAAGGAGGTGGTACAGCACTTTCCCCCACAGAGGGAATGACCTGGCAGCCTCGGACCTGGGCCAGGGCCCATGATTCTCTGGGCTAGGTGTTTGACCACTGTGCGGGTGTAAGCTCTGGGCCCTCAGCTCCAAACCCAGCCTCCCACCCTCTGCTCTGTGATACTGGGCCTGGTACTCCACCCACAAACCCCGATGCTCCTTTGCTGGCTGCCCCTCTCCCCCACCCCATCCCCCATTAGCGTCTACTGGTCAGGGGTGCTGCAAGGTCCCAACAATTGTTGCTGGAATCTTGAGAAGACTACCCACTGGCCCTGGGCTGGGCACCTCTGTGACATCATCCCCTCTCTGCCATGCAGGTAGATCCTGCACAGTAGCCCCAAGCCCCTGCTCATAGGCGAGAGGACTGGAGATCTGCAGAGCAGCCACACTGCCAGGTCTCAGCAGGGTCCACATCCAAACTGAGGGCTTCCAGCTATTTGCACAATATGTGAAAATCACAAATTTTTAGCTCCAAGTCATTTCACAGGTGATTTTAACTTCTTCAGTGATTCTTAATGATACCAAGTAGCACATAGTTAAAAACGTGGGTTTACCAGATGCTTTATTACTTTTGGACCAGTGAAAATCCATTCTTATTACCCTTAGTGTTTTGATTGTGAAGCAAAAATCAAATGGATCTTAAAACTAAAAGCCCTGTTGTTCACCAATGTTGAAGCGTTTTGTGACTTAATACTCCATATGTGGTAGTGCTAAATCATTCTCTCATTTAAAATGTCCATTCAAGATAATTCATTAACAAAGCTTTGGAATTTTGTACGGCTTTATTTTCAGAATGTGTCCAGAAATAAGACACTAAAATAAATTGCCTAAATGGCCTCATTTAAATTTGCCAATCCCTAATGCATAAATGAAAGGATTGAATTAATATGGTTTATTACTTTAAATTCTGGCTCCTTGTGTCAAAGATACAGATAATAATTCAGCTATGAAGTCACCATTTATACCAGATTAGCTATAAAAAATTGCCAGTTTGTTTTATGCCTTGGTTCTAGAGATAGAGGGAGAGATCTAATCTGTCCATTTTTTTTTATTTTTTATTTTTTATCATCACGATTGACTTATTTTATTTTTTGTGAAAAATAACATATATACAAAAAAGGCAATAAGTTTCAAAGCACAGGATCACAGTTAGTTGTAGAACATATTTCAGAGTTCACAAATGTTACAATTCCATAATTTTAGGTTTTCTCTTCTTGCTGCTCTAAGATACTGGGGACCAAGATAGATATCAATTTAATGATCCAGAAATCATGTTCCTTTGTTAAATCCTATCTTCACTGTATAATCTAGTGCATGAAACCATTGTGGAATC
Source organism: Myrmecophaga tridactyla (assembly GCA_004026745.1). NCBI lineage: Eukaryota > Metazoa > Chordata > Mammalia > Pilosa > Myrmecophagidae > Myrmecophaga > Myrmecophaga tridactyla. The sequence continues at coordinate 55 of PVIY010007940.1, read as the reverse complement.
TTTTTTTTTTTTTTGGCATTTTATAAACTTTTTTTATTAATTAAAAAACTTAACA
>PVIY010007939.1:0-79407 GCA_004026745.1 Myrmecophaga tridactyla | reverse complement strand
TACATAATCATATCATATATCCAATATATGTTATATTTTATATAGACATACATATATTTCAGAATTTGAAAAATCCATTTGTTATCATGCATTAGCATGTGATGAATATACAAAATTAATTTGTTATGTATCAGTTCTCTTATCTACAAAATAGGAAACTATAATATTTACCCCATAGAATTGGTAAGAGCATTAAAAATATCATATATATAAAGTGATGAAAAGGATTCCTGGCCAATAGAAGGGACCGAATAAGTTGTAGTTGCTTATTAGAATCAAAATCATGCTTAGTGTCCAAGCAGACAATTGGTGCTTAAAAAGATTTGTTCAAAGTATGTGTAACATGTCTTTATTTTTTATATAGCTGAAAACAAATTATATCTCAGATTTTATTTTTCTAAGATAAAACCTTGTGAGTATCTCATGTATCCACTGATATCTTATGACCTAACTTGAGAGGGTCTTTGGATATCAGTATATCCTTAAAGGGTGCCAAATTGTTAAGGAAATCTCCACTTCTGGGTAATTCAAGTTGGTAGTCATAACCCTTTCTGCATTAGGCAGGGGTCTGATTCCAAAGGTAAATAAATGGTATTCCTACTATTTCTCAATAAGTTCAGGATGAATCAAAATAGAGTCTTCCTTTAAAAACTGTGCCTTTAAATCCTATAAGGTTGACACCTAATAAACAACTTACATATTCTACCAATTCCCTATCATAGTGAGTAATGAACCATACCCGGTTCACTCATTGCCTGCTCACTTGTAGCTGCCAATTGTAATTTCTGGTCTCTCACCTTGTAGCTCAAACTGGCATAAAGCAATATGAGCCTCCTGGGTACATCACACTGTTGAATTCATTAATCTCCCTCCCCAAACACCCTTGTTCATCCTCCAACTATGAGCACATGATTTGGGACTGAAAGACCTTCCACAGAACTCCTCTGCTTTTTCTCAGCCTGGCACATATAGCAAAGGTTTATGATACACATATGAAACTGTTTATTGAGTGTTATAAGGAGAACATTTTCAATGTAACGTGATAGGGAGACTAATATAGTAGATATACTTTGGCTTGATGTGGTTACCAAGTCACATGTGTTGTCAGCAAAGGAATTCTACAACTTGCTTGTGAAGAATGAAAAGATACATGTATTCTTTAGTTCTCTGTTAGAGAGTTTGTAATGAGAATGTGAAAATCCACATAACTTGTCAGTGTATAGGTTAACATAACTCAGGAACTGGTCTATAATACACACTGGGCCATTTAAATCATTTAAAGCATTGTTTGGCAAACGGTTACACTGACTTGACAAATTGAGACTCCTTGTTAGTTTCAGTGTTGTTTTTGGCTCCAATCTTCTCAACCACCCCCTCCACTCCTAATTTCTAGTTGAATAACAGCACTCTTGAACATATTGAAAAGGATTGTGTGTGGTAAAACTGTGGGGTGGAGAAAGATAAGCAAATTGTGATGTATTAAAAATTTTAAAGTATATTTAACAACTGTCCTTTGAAATGTGTAGAATATGCCTGATCTGAATTATTTCTAATTTTCCTGAAACCTTGAAACATGGAACAATAAGACAAAAGGGAGTTGCTGGAATGGAAGTCCCTGGCTGGCCTAAGAGATCGTATAGCCACTTATGTGCAAGGCAGACTCAAAGCTCCAAACATGGCCTGCTCCCAGTGGCACTTAGCCATGACCTGGGACTTGGCGGTGAAAACCATCCCACTATCAACCAAGCCAGGATCTGACATCATCACGTCAATTATGACCAACCATAATTTTAGACCTTTTGGAGTACAGAAAGGATAGAATGTTTAGCACAGGGGGACCTTTAGAACTCATCATGTCCAGATTTTCAAATTTTTAGATGTAGAAATATACACTCAATGCTATTAAGTAACCAATCCAAAGTCAGACAATGGATGTAAAGCATGTTTGGTAGTAGACTATATTGAGTTTGAAGTAAGTTCAATGAAGCTGTGATTCAGATCTCTTAACAATAGTAAAATTCTTTTTCTTTTAATAGGATGTTATTTGAAAAATTAGAAGTCAAATTACTTCTGAAAGTCTTAAGTTTTCTATTATTTTTCTCAAAGTACCTTGTTTTGATATTGTAAAAATATTACAAAATCAACTTAATATGTCACAACATTGGTAATTGTGTATTAGACACAATAAAACATAGATATAATCATACTTTTAGACTGCTAAAATGTTTAATAAAAGAAAAGATAAATGAATTATACTAGAAAAATTATAGAGAGTAAATTATATAAATAATTCAGTCTCTGACAGAGAAATGTGAACATATATTGATGGGACTGTTGAAATGAGTTTAACCAAGTATAGATATACCTGGAAATATTCATGGAGAGTGAGTATCTAATGATATTCTGAAGGGAGAAAAAAATATGCCATTAACCTAAATAGCTGGCAGATAGAAGAGAAAAAAGAATTTGTGAAAGATTATTTTTAAGTGAATAATTGAGAGTACAGTAGGAGTTTATGTATCGGAGGGAAGCAGATGGATAGAGGAATTTGAAGCCTTTGTTTGAATAGTCATTTTTATTTAAGATTAAGCAGTATAGGGAAAGTAATAGACTTGCATAAAGAGCCTATACCATTGAAATGTTTAACATAATGATTTTTGCTTTTTTTATACCTAAAACAAAGGGTAATCAAGAAAATGGTAGAGGTCATGCATATCAAATGATGAGAAGTGGGGTAGTCAAAGCATACAAGGGTTAAGATTAGGGGCAGGAGAAACATCCCCAGGTATGTCTCTAGAAAATAAGTGACAAGCTGTGGCAATGGATTAGAAGCTGGACTTGTAAAAAAGATTCAGTTTTCTGAGCTGGCTGCTGAGAGGGTGACGCATGCCTGACTGTAGGGAGATACTGGTCTGTTTGTGTGAGGAAGTGTCACTGGAAGAGTGACAGGGACAAACAGAATGGCCAAACCATAAATCTGCCTATTTACTCCATTAAAAAGAGAATCTTCAAGAGGTAAGACTTTAGTTATGACACAATAAGTAACTCTGCAGACCCTCTTCCCACCAGAACAAAATTCACTGATAAAGATTTTCTAAAGCAATCATTTAAAGTGCAAACAGACCAAATGGAGAAGTATTCATTCAAGAATGTCTACTAAACCTTGGTAAGAACAGCAAGAGTGAGTGGCACATAAGCTACACCAGTAGAGGTGGGCAGATGTTTCTCATCCTTCGAAGCCCAGGGCTCCCTTCCTTTACCCAGGCTTCCTCAGAGTGTGAAAGCTTTACTCTAGCACAGCAGACCAAGGATACTGGGACCCTGATCACCCTGCCCCAGCATAGGGCTTCCACTTAGGGGGTACAAACCAAGTAGGCCAGGGGCTGCCACACCTCCCCCTCAAGTATCTTCTCATGGAACAGAATATCACCCTAGAAAAAGTAGGCTCACACTTTCTTCTTTACTGCTCTAAGGGCTCCACCTAGGGTGAAAGACAGTTCATAAAGACAAAAAAGCTCTGTAGCTCTACTGGAGGAGACTAACTTTATTTGGAACAGAACTGAGAGAACTCCATGCCTAAGGACATCGTTGAAAACAATGGAGATGTTAATGAAGAGAAATTAAGAAGAGACTAATAGCTCCAAGTTAAAATCAAAATGGCAGAGCAGCAAGAAGATTAATAGAATTAGAGGAAGAAACAGACATAAAGAGGCCTTCTGGAATGCAGCCAACTCTGGGAATCAGAATGGATGTACACATACACTAGGCTGCATGACGTCAGGGCCATCGCAGAGAACCTCCAAACTGCAATTTCCTGGCCAAATATGGTGGCAAAAATCCTTTAAACTCCATGAACTCTGAGCACAACCTACAAGCAAATGGTAAAGGGTAGATGCGTGTGTGTGTGTGTGTGTGTGTTTATGTGTGAGATTGTGTGCATATCTCTAATGGTAGGGGATAAAAATATAACTTGCTAAGAGGGCTTAAGCACAACTTTTGACCACCAAGTGGCTTATACTGACCAAAACGTAAGTCACACTTAGGTAACCAAGCAAAAACATAAAATCAGGAAAGAAAAATCTGAGCAGAGGCATTAAAGCATGAACAGAAGTTCAGCTGAGTAACTAACAAGGAAACAAACAAACAAAAAACTTCAACCCTGGCCCAGATGTGGGACAGGCAGGGAAAAGGAAAATCAATATACAGAGTTACTAAAATTTATCATCTTGTTGCAGGCATTCCCTGTTTGTTAAAGCCATTTCCTGTTGTAGAAGGCAGGCCCCTGTTTACTCTGGCCATTTTCTCTTTAAGAAGTCTCCCAGGCTGGGAGGATGGTCAAAACTGCAGGTAGGCAGGATAAGAGAAGTCCCTGTGAAGCCCCCTCCCCCATATCTGCTCATTAGTTTCTGTAAACTCAGCTTTGCAGTCCTTACCGGTCTGATCAGGGACACACAGCCAATCATTTCCCTTGACCATCTCCAGTTACCATATTGGGAAAAACCCTGTCCCAAATGAGCCATTTTGTCTATCAAACTTTTTGTCAGCTCCTGTTCAGAGGTTACTCGGCTGAGCCCTACAGCCATAGATGAATAAAACCTACTTCTTGAAACTTCAGAGCCTTGACCCCAGTTTATTCTGTTTTTGTGTAACATTCCTGGAGGCTAACAGCCTTGTTTCTGGTTTCATGCAACATTTCTGAGGGCTTGTCTGGGATCGAGAGGCCAGTGATATTCTCACCTCCCTTGCCTGTGGTGGGGGCATCACCTAGACTGGAGACCCTACAGAATTCAGTGCCAGCAATGGGGCTTTTCCCCATCTTTCGAATTCCTGACCTTCCCGGCTGAGGCACTCATCACTGCCAGAGCAGCAACATCTCTGGGACAGTTTCTGGGACCAGGTTCCTGGGAACACCGCCCATCTGACTGGTAAGCCCCTGGGTGTGCCAGTTTCAGCCACTCTTAAAAGGCCACGGGAGCCTGAGTGGAAGGGGAGCCTGATCACCTCCCAGAAACTATCTGAATACTGGTCTCCATCTGGAGGACCAGGGGAAATGGAAGTCTTTCAGGCTTGGTTTTGGGAAGGGTGGTGAGTGAGGGGCATCGGAGTATGTGTGTGTGATCTTGTGAGTGAGAGGAAGTCCTGGGCCACAGGAGCTGAGCACCAGGCCGCAATTGAGTTTCAACCTGGCAGTTCCTATGACCCTGCTAAGGGCCAGGGCAGACAACCCTTTGTTGTTTATCTGTAAGCCTTTCCCTAATTGTTGGTGACACCAGATATGGGAGGGGAAGTCAGTAACGCACCATTGCAGGGCATGATGTCCAACTTTAAGAAAACTCTTACTGATGACTAGGGAGTCAAGTTGATTTGACTTAGGAAATTGTTAAGGTTAATGGCATATTTTTTTCTCCCTTTAGAATATTATTAGATATTTACTCTCCATGAATCTTTCCAGGTATATCTATACTTGGTTAAACTCATTTCAACAGTCCCATCAATATATGTTCACATTTCTCTGTCAGAGACTGAATATATTTAATATAATTTGCTCTCTATAATTTTTCTGTTATAATTTATTTATCTTTTCTTTTATTAAAAATTTTAGCAGTCTAAAAGTATGATTATATCTATGCTTTATTGTGCCTAATACACAATTACCAAGTTGTGGCCAACTTAGGAAACTGTGAATTAGAGTGGACAACTTTTGGGGAGGATAAAAAGAAATTCTCTTATATTACTGCTTATCAATACTATGCCCTGTAAATTAAAATTTTCACATTTCAGAGTAAGAGAAGAACATCTGTGTAGGGGTTTTAAAATTTATCTCATTAAGCAAACAGGCTTATAACAATGTTGATAAAAGATTTTGCTACACACAATAACAATTGCATAGTCAACCAAGGAAGTGTTAAGACTACCCTGTTACACAACCATTAAAATTATGAGGCATTATGTATATGCATCATTTCATTCATGTATGCATTTGGAAAACTGGGTACCTACTATATGCAAGGTGCTGCTTAAACACTAATTAGAAAACAGAGATTAATAAGGCATCATCTAAATTTGTAGAGTCTGTTCTGTACAACTGATGTTGCCATTGCATGACCTTGGTAAGAAACAGTTGAAATGTGCACTTGAGCTGGGAACTATCCTGCCAGAGGAGGTGTACTTTGATAGAGATATCTAGGTCCCAGGAAGCTCCTTTTGGTCCTTAGCCAGTTCCCAGAGGACCAAACTGGGCCTAGTCATATAAGCTAATTGGAATTTGGCCACTATTGTGTGAAGATATCATTAAAAACAATAATAAAATAAATAAACTGCATGCAAGCTGTTAGAGAAAGAAAAAGGAGAAACTTAGGGAAAGAAGAGAGAAAAGAATCTTATGAGAGACAGAGAGCACCTCATCAGAATCTTATGCTCTGCCATGGATCTTAACTAAGGAGACTGAATGCTGTCAAGATCACTGTGAATTTTTACTAATGAAACTTGAAATGCTACTTCTGAAACTCTCCAGCACCTCTCTTCAGGTGTTGGTGCCATCTTATTTGGTGATGTAACTATGCTTTATTTTTGAAGGCTCTTTTAATTATTGTCTTTAATTACTTTCCTAACAAAGTATGTTTTTGTGCCACTGAAGTCTGTGTTTTCCAGTTCTGTGTATCCGAACCTATAAATTAAATGGCCAAAAATATCTCATTGCCTTTCATGCAGCAAAATTGGTACTGTAAGCAGGATTCACATTTCAACATGGCTTCATAGTGGTGAAGGTCAGTAGGACAAATTTTAGAAAATTTTTGCAGAAAATATGGACAGTGTTCTTCTGAATTATTAGAACCATTCTTGATAAATTTGAAGTTGCCAGTTTCTTGTCCTTTTTGTATGCAGAATGTTTTGGATTTGAACATTTTTTTCTCCCTGGTTTGTACTTTCTAATGCTATAAGACATTGGGAATTTTTAAGTCAGTAACCCCTCTTTAAGATTTACTTGAGATAAATTAACAGTGGAGCATAAGCTTTGAACATAGATTAGAGAAAATGTCATTTTTGAAAAAGTCCTCTAAGTTTAGAGTAAAGAACCAAGAAATCCCGGGATGGGATGATTTACCTTACTCCTCGCTTGCAAAGGAATGGGCAAAATGCATGGGATCCTGTGAAAATTGGGGGAATAGAATTAAGCAGGGAGAGCCTATTCAGGTTGCTCTGAATCCAGAAAACATTCCATTAGAAAAAGGGAAAGTAATTATTGGAGTGTGTAGAAGAGGATGGGCTTTGTTATCAGAATATAGAAAAGTGTGTGAACAGAAAGATCAAGCAATCTCTGAAAAAATGAATTATGGAAAGGAATTGGCAGAATTACAAGAAAAACTCTCCATGCTGAAGAAGCAAAATTTTGTTTTGGAAAATCAAATTTGTAATTATTAGTCAGTAGCTGAGAGGGCTGCAGTCCATGTGGCCCAATATAAATATAAAAAGAGATAAGGTAAAGTGAACAAAGGGAAAATACATATGGCACTAGCCATTGCCACTGCTGATTGGGACCCTGATAAGTGGGATGGTGATGTGTGGGTTGAGGAAGATGATGAAAAACATGGGAATATTTTTGATGAGAAAGTTTTTCAGCATAAATATCTTCCAGAAATAGGACTTGCCCAATACAAAGGCAAAAAGAAAAGAAACAGGGCAATCAGAATTGCTTTCAAAACCACTATAAAAGAACAAGAAATAACTGACATTCTTAGGCATTTTACTCAGAAAACTAGCAAGCCATTAATTGCCTGGATGGTCAGAATTGCTAATGCAGGAGCTGAAGGAGCGGTGCTGGACTATGCTGATTGCATGAAACTTGTAGGAATTAGCATCAATCCCTTTATACAGACTACTTTTCAGGAGTTTAGTTGGCAGACTGGAAAAAGTTCTAATTTGCTGGCATTGGCTGCACAAGGGTGTAATGAGCAATGCCCTGCTGACACTATGTGGCCACAAAATGATTGACCCTGGTACACTTTGTGAGATGCTATGCAGAGGTTGAAAAAGGAAGTTATGAAGTCAGCAACTGCATTGGGAGAGGCCAACAGCTACCACCTCCTCCCTGTAAGTGCTTCACAGAGAAATGCTATCATTAAGGCTGCACCTCCAGTGTATAAACACTTGATGATGACTTTATTAGTAGGACAAACAGGCAATCCACTTAACAATATCTTAAATAAAATGGAAGAGCTGGGAGATATGGGAGACTTGAATACAGGGGAAGGAAAGACCAAAAGATATAATGGGAGATGGTTCCCCAATACCAGTAACAGGATTTCCCACAGAGACATGTTCCAAGCCCTGCTGGAAGCTGGGGTCAACTGAAAAATGTTTAATGTTTAGTCAGATAATGAGATAAAGAAAATGTATGAAGAAAAATGCAAACCAAGTTATAATCATAAAGTGAAAAGTGCTCCTATTCCTGGCAAGAGAGAAGGCCTGTGTCCAGCTCCTTTGGCATCTCTGTACCCTCATTTAGTCCCTTTCTTCCAGACAAAGGGATTAGGCCAAACCCCATTATATTTGACTCCAAATTTGTTTGGTTTTATGTTTTATATTTTTGAATTGGGGAAGCTGTTTAATATTGAGAAACTCCTTGCTTGCAAGTTTTACCCTTACAGCTTTTTTTTTTTAAATCTTAATATGTGCCATTAATTCTTATTAAAAAAAATTGTATATTGAGGTTTCAAATATGCATTGACTAAAGCATTTTAAACATTTAATATTATTCTGACAAATTCAAATTTGATGGTAATTGTATGTGTTGAAATGTTTGCTTGAAGTAATGACTTAAATATGAGAGATATAAAGGATGTGCTTTTACTATAAGGAAAAAGAGTAGTTTTGTCCTAAGGAAAAAAAAATCTGTAACAGAATAAAGAAAATATAAGACAAAGCCTCAACAAATATAGTAAGTTGCTGAAGGTTTGTAGAAAAGAAAATTATGGTCAAAGTTAGGAAAAGTTTTAGGTGAACTAAAAGGGAAGGTGTTGGAATCAGTACCCAAACCCTTTAGCATCCTCCCTTACATGAGTTTGAGCCAAGGGACTTGGTGTGGGTAAAAGACTGGAAAAAAAAGGCTCCCTCCAGCCTCAATGGAGAGGTCCTTACCGTGTTGTTTTAGTAACCCCAACAGCTGTCAGAGTCACAAAGATCATGCCGTGGATTCACCACTCTCTAGACGACCCCTGGGAGTGCACCCCCGATCCTGAACACCCAAGGCACATCATTCTCTGGAAGCCACTGCACCCTTCTCCATCGCAGCTGAGATCAGCTGACCAGCCTGCAACTGAGGCCTGAATGACCATCATTGCCCTGCTCTAGCTCATTGGAAGCAGCTAGTCAATGCACTGCCGAAGCCTGAGGAAACCTCTGAGCCCTGCTTCAGTCACACTGGAAGTTGACTGATCTATGCGTGGCTGAAAATTGAGGAATCAATGCATGGACATCCCGGCCTACCTGGTCTGTGGACTAATTGTTCTTGCTCTTTGTGTTTGTCTTTCATTTAACAGTTTTAGCCTTCCTGGAAATAGGTCTCCTGGAGTTCTTCCCCAAAACTAACTTTACTCTAATCTGCTGGAATCCCTCTTACCCAGTTAAGTTCCCCCTTCCTAGCTGCTGCTCATAGTGTGTGTCTCCATTCCTTCCCTGAGGCTAGTTGTATGCTCATGTAGTGGCACTCCCCATAGCCAACATCATGCGCCTCACTCCTCTGTTTCCGCTCGCCATGGTCATAAACCCTTTCAAGGGGAATGACACATGCCAGGCATGCCTAAAGACCACCTATCTTGGGAAAAAGGTGGAAACTATAACCAGTATTCGTTCTAGGGCAGTTCTCAGATCTGCATTATACTGTGTGCATCCTAAAGGAAGGTCCCCCAGTATGGTATAATCCCACCTTGCTGGGTTCAGTAGTGCTGTTTTCACTACTCTAGGGTCACAAGGCTATCGCCATAACCCCTAAAAAGGGAAACAGTTCCCAAGTCCACCTGACCTTCCATGCATGTACAGTTTTACCCCCCACCGAATCCGACACCTTTCCCGGTGCAGTCCTCCTGGTAGTGCACTGCATATGAGAATAGTGGGGAGCTCTTGGCTGTGCTGAGGTGGAGGCATCCTGGGGGCTGGGACCATGCAGTTTTCTCTTGCCCAAAGCTATGAGCTGGGCCTTCACTGGAGAAAAAAGACCTAGATTCCCCAAAACATGTGACCAGAGCTAGGGCCCCATCAGCAGGTGATGGAATCCCAAGGCAGGTACTGGGCATGGAGGCTAGGGACAGACTGGATCTTTTTGGGGGGCGTTACCCCTCCCTCACTTGCAAACCTCACATCACCCTGCTTGGCCCCAGATGATGGTTGATTAGCCAAAGAAAGGTAGGATTCCTCAGGGAAGGAACAGCCTAAGACAGGCATAGACACAAAGGGGCCATCAGGAAAAAACTTGGGGCCAAAAAAGGTAGGGCACAGACCCTCATCCCCCCCAACTTTGCAGGGGCCTAAACCCTGCATGGCTACCTTGTTTCCCATGCTCAGCTCAGATCAGGACATATCAGCACCTGCAACAAGAAGAGAGCGAGATATAGGTGATGCTATTGCCTACCGGCGTGGGCAAGTATCAAAAGGGGGAATGTTGCAGGCAGCCCCTGTTTGTTAAAGCCACTTCCTGTTGTAGCAGGCAGGCCCTTGTTTACTAGGGCCATTTCTTCTTTGAAAAGTCTCCCAGGCCCCGAGGATGGTCAAAACTGCATGTAGGCAGGATAAGAGAAGTTCCTGTGAAGCCCCTTCCCCCATATCTGCTCATTAGCTTCTATAAACTCAGTTTTGCAATCCTTCCAGGTCTGATTGCCGGCATGCAGCCAACCATCTCCCTTGGGCATTGCCAGTTACCATATTGGGAAAAACCCTGTCCCACGTGAGCCATTTTGTCTATAAAATCTTGTGTCAGCCCCTGTTTGGGGTTCAGACTTTCAGAAGCTACTCTGCTGAGCCTTATGGCCATAGACAAATAAAACCCACTTCCTGAAACTTTGGAGTCTCTATCCCAGTTTGTTCTGTTTCTGTGTAACATTCCCAGAGGCTTGCAGCCTTATTGTTGGTTCGCCCAACAATATAAAAGATCTGAAATCAGTAATGTAAACTTGCACATTGAGAAACTAGAGAAAGAAGAGCAAACTAAATCCAAAGCTAACAACAGAAAGGAAATAATAAAAACTAGAATAAAAACTAATGAGGCAGAGAATGAAAAAGACAGTGAAGAAAAGCAACAAAACTAAAAGATGATTCTTTGAAAGAAATCTACAAAATTAAAGTTTTATCTATAATGACTAAGAAAAGAATGAGATGACTGAAATTGCTAAAACCAGGAATAGAAGAGATAAATTCACTACCAAGTTCACAAAAATAATAAGGATTAGAAGAGTCCACTCTCAGATTACTGATGAAATTAACAAATTCCTAGAAAGGCACAAACTACCAAAACCAAACTGAGATGATTAGAAAATCTAAATAGACTTCTAAGTACAGAGATTGAATTGTTAATGAAAACAGAAAACTAACCACAAGGAAAATCCCATACTCAGAGGGTTTTAATGGTGAGTTTTACCAAGAATTTAAAGAAGAATTAATGCCAATTTTTTGTACCCTCTTAAAAAAAAAAAATAGAAGAGGATGGAATGCTGTCCAAATCATTCTATCAGGCCAGTGTTACCCTGATACCAAAATCAGACAACAATGTTACAGAAGAGAAAAATATAGACAAATATTTATAATAAATATAAATGCAAAAGTTTTCTTTTCTTTTTTTTTTTTTTTAACATGGGCAGGCACCGGGAATCGAACCCGGGTCCTCGGGCATGGCAGGCAAGCATTCTTACCTGCTGAGCCACCGTAGCCCACCCCAAATTTTTCAACAGAATACTAGCAAACCTTATCCAACAACATATAAAAAGGATTGCACACAATGACCATGTGGGATATATCCTTGGAATGCAAGGTTGATTTGATATCTGAAAAATAAATTGCTGTCATACTTTAAATGACAAAATCTTTATGCTTATCTCAATATATGCAGAAAAAGTATTTGATACTTGATATTTTCATGATAAAAAATATACAACAAACTAGGAAATGGAATGAAACATCCTCCTTCTGATAAAGGGCATTTAAGGGAAAAAAAAACCTCAGATAACGTTGCACTTATCAATGAAAGACCAAATGCCTACCCCCTAAGATCAGGGACAAGACAATGATGTCTACGTTTGCTTCATCTATTTAACATTGCACTGGAGTTCTAATCAAGACAAGTAGGCAAGAAAGATAAATAAAAGGCATTCAGATTGTAAAAGAAATAAATCTGTATCTACTAGAAGATGACATGAGCTAGTCTATAGAAAATTCTAAGAAATCTACTAAAAAAACTGAACTAATAAAGGAGTTCAATAAGGTTGCAGGATACAAGAGCAATATTTAAAAATTAGTTTTATTTATACACACTGGCAATGAACAATTGGAAAGAAAAATAATAAAGAATTCCATAGTGACTGCAGTGGCTGTTTGAGTGTTTCAAGGTCTCACAGAGGAGTTTTAATCCATCATCTGTCAAGACATTTGCATTGAGGTCTAGATGGACCAGGCTTTTGTTACACAGAAGAACTTCAGAGAGGTTTTCACAGGAAGATTCACTGAGGTAGCAGTAAGTTAATACTAGGGCTTCCAGAGTGCAGTCTGGGTGATGCAAGGTCTCACAAACAGGTCTATTCTTTAATCCAAGTAGTTGTGTGCTACATTAAGATGGTTCAACTTCTTGTTGCTGTTTGGGACTGAGATGAAGACTTCACAATCATCAGCTGAGAAACAATGCTGTGTAAGCAGCTTTTCTTCTATGTTGCACCTTGGCTGGTTCAAGAGAAACTTTACCTCATTATGTGAGAGTTCCATGTTACTGAGGTTCAGGAATTTCAAATTTGGGTTATGAATGAGAGCCTCAACTGTCTCCAGAAAAGGAAACATTATTTAACCTAAGTTTTTGAAGGCAACAATTGGGATGTCTCGGCTGATGACACATAGTGACAAAGGCAGATTCATCAAGGCCACTGCCAACTTGCAGTTCTCTGAGATGTTCATTTGTAGTAAGCACAGAGCAGGCATGATGCCACTGGAGGAGATTATAGCATTCGTATCACATAGAGTTGTACCTGTTCTCTTTAAGGTCATTTTGGATGGAAAGCTGAAGTTTTCTCAAGCCAGAGCAGTGTTTGAGGAAGTAGGCAGAAACCATCATGTCCACATTGTTAATGATGGAAAAGTTAACTTTTTGGAAGTAGTCCATGGCCTGCTTCACAAAGGCATCATCCTGCATCTCCAACAGACAGTAAAATAACTTCATGAAATTTATCTATCCCTAAAGATGTTCATGCTCACTTAAGTTCTTCAGGTGCTGATAAAGTTGCTGTTTCATCTCTAGGGACAGCTGGAAGCCAAGGAATGTATCCAGCCTCTCTGTTCTCCCTTTTCATTTAAAAGGCCAAACATAAAATATCCCCCCAAAATCCAATGTGACTTTATATTCTTTAAATAGGTCCATAGCAGTGCCTCCAAGCATTCAATGGCTGGGTTGGGGTGATCACTGGGATTCTTTAGCAAAAAGAACATAGCAGCACAGAAGTCTACCATCATTTTTCAGACATCCCTGAATATTCAGATTATTTTCAAAGTCTCGTTTTTCTCTCTTCTCTATCAAAATTTGCCCCTCCTATGACTCTGCAGCAGAAAGCATTTTGCTGCATTTGGTACTGTCCTCTGAACAATCTGTAGACACCAGGTGCACTGAAGTACAGATCTAGTCTCCTGGTACAACTGGTATGGCTCTAACATCCCACGGGCTGATTTGAATACATTCTAAAAAGCAATAACTGAGAACTTTTCAAGCCCACTCACCTCCTCCCTCCATTACTGAGGAGGATGGCTCTCTGCAACTTTCCTACATTACAACTACTTTTCCATAATTTTGTGGCTTCCAGAGTTTTGTTATTATTGATAAAATTCTAAGAATTACAAAATTCTCCCTGGACTTAATGATCTTGCTTTTAAAACTATAGATAGGACTAGTGGGAATCACTACAAAACTAAGAAATTAACTGCACATGCCTTAAAGAATTTCCCTATCGTGCAGTTAGTTATTCTCACTATAATAGTGATATGCAATAACTTCATTAAAGGCAAGAGAAATAGCAGATTACAGCTATGTGTGTACAGAAACTTTTAATGAGACACATACTCCTCCTGTTTCTTGGGGCTCCAGGTTTCCCAACCTCAGAACAGATAGATGCTGACAGTTCATGGAATTCTTTTTTTGACACACTAGGGAGAGAGCAAATCCCTCCCTTAATTCATTCTACTTCAGCACTAGAGCAGCCCTTCATTACCTGAGGCTGTAGACTTCTAGAAGGTGAAACAGATGACCCTGGGTGGTGAACAGAGAGGCTCCAAGTATGGGAGTACATTATTTGCTAATTGAATATAAAGGCCGAGTTGACCTTTGCACTCCACTTCTTTTTGATATATAGCAATGAAAAAAGAATGCTGGGCAAAGCCATTTTACTTTTTTTGAAGTTATCAAACTTCGAGAAAAGATGAAAGAAATGTTCAGATAATCCCCTCACCCAGATTGCCAAATTGCTAACATTTGCTGCATTTGATCTATCAACCCACCTCTGTCTCTCTTTCCCTCTCTCTTGTTACCTTGATTAAGTTGATGTCTTTCATATTTCTCTAATTTATGTTTGTAGTGGATCAGCATTTTGTGAGGCGAATCTCCAATATTACACCAATACCCATTCCTCATTGCATCTTTCACTTAGCCTTTGCATCCATTGTTGACTCCAACCTGGATCAAATACTAACTGAACTTTTTAGTGAAATTTCAAAGATCATATCATATTGGACTACAAAATGAAGCACATCTTATTTGATTTATTGTTCTGTTTTAGGTTGAGTCCACCATGGGAACAGACACTTGAATGAAAGGTAAGTTATGAGTATTACTGGTATTATGAAGTAAATAGAACAAAGTGAATTGATTAAACTGCAAAGGAATTCCTACCCAGATCAAATATTTCATCCTCAATGTAAGATTATTCCCTGTTTATGTATGATTCTGTTGTTAATGACTTTCATTGTTGGAGAGATAATTTATTACTTTCTTTAATAAATTATCTCTCAAAGAATGGGCATGTACGTGGTATATATGCTGTCTTTCATCTGTGAAGGGGGTGCTAATAACCTACTCTCACTTGGACCACTCATTTTCTGTTGTACTGTGTTTTCTTTTGCTTCCCAATTCTATAATCCACTACCTCAAGCCAATATGTGCTTTTCTTTTGTACAGTACTTTATTTACCAACTATTTATTAACAACCTAATATGTTAATGCACATGTTAATCATCTTCAACCAAATAGTAGCTACCTGAATCCTGCAATGTATAAAAAGATAATAAATTGTAAGTAGGATTTATCCCAGGAATGCAAGGTTAGTTTAACATGTATAAAACAATTATGTAATGCACCCTATTAACAGAATAAATGATGATGATAACATGATGATATCATTAGATACAGAAAGATTCATTAAAGCAATCATTCATTAAAAACAAAACCTCTCAAAAAACGAGGAATAGATGGGAATTTCCTCAATATAATAAAGGATTTCGGCAAAGATACTACAGTTAACATTATACTTAATGGTGAGAGAGTAGATGATTTTCCCCTAAACCAGGACAAGCAAGGATGTCCCCTTTCGCTATTCCTATTCTTCATTGACTGTAGGGACTAGTGAGTATAATCAGGTAAGAAAAAGAAGTAAAGGCATCCAAAGTTAACAGAAAGAAAGAAAAATGTCTTTACCCATGGACAGTATGATCCTTTTTATAGAAAGTCACACACACACAAACACATATACACTAATAAGAATGGTAACATGCTCAAGAAGGCCATAGGAGAAAAGGTCCACATACAACATAAAGAAATTTGAACGGATTAAAAAAAAATCTTAACAAAAAAATGGCCAGAAATGAAAGAATAAGCAAGTAAAGCTATAGGGAAAAATAGCAGCAATTCCTGAGGGAGGACTGTTTTCTGGCCCAAAATGTGACCTGTACAACTTCACAGGTGGGCTGGCAGGACTATTTTGGGAAGATGTTTGCTGTTCAGAATCCTCTTTCTTCAAATTAGGAGGGCCAGAATGGCATTCCTGCACCTCATTCTTAATTAGTATCAGTATTAAAATATGCCAGGCTTTAGTGGAAATGAAATTGAATGTGAAGGGGAATAATAAAGTGTTTGTTTACAAGTACTTGTATATTTCCTTATGTAAAAAACAAAACAAAACATTTTATTCCTTCAGGAAATTTTCTTAAATCAGATTACTATTCCCTGCTATTTCCCTTGGGTCTAGTAATTTATTTAGCTCATTTCATAATCAACAAGCCTAGGGAATTAGAATGAGGAAAAAAAAAAAGAGAGAACAACAGTGTATTTATTATATTTACTGTGTAATGTTTCATGAGAAATAGTAACTTTATCGTTGCCCTATTTTTCCCTAGGTAGGAGGGCAAGTTGGGGATCCAACAAATAGAAGGTGAATGTATTTCACTCAGGGACTTTTCCTCCTTCCAAATAACTGTTTGATATAAGAAAAAAAATTATGCGATTTTAATGCATAGAAATAAATATGGAAGAAAAGGGAAACTTTCTTTTCTAGAAAGATCAATTGTGACAAGATTATTTCTACATAAATTCATGCATAATATTATCTTAGCCTAGTGCTATTAAAGCTAATAGTTTCTGTTTTGATTCTATGATTTTGAGCAACTCTAGTTGTAGACTGGCTTCCTGCGTGATGAACAGAGGAGATCCCCTACTGTTTAGCTATCATGTATTAGTATGTATTTATCATCAAAAGCGATATGAACTATAGTCTATAGTTCTTATTGGGAATAAAGATGAAAGAGACAAGGTTACTAAAATTTGAGCTGTTATGTTTTAGTTGTAAATGATTAGCTTGTTTTTCTGGTGTTTATACAAGTAACTAAGAGAAAAAAAAAATTCCTGCTTCCCAACTCGTGAACCTGAGGGTTTGATTTGAAATGTAGAATAGTAAAACTTCATACTGACTTAATTCTAATTCTACTTACTGGAATTAGTGTTATCCTAGGGACAGCCAACAATTTGAGATTTCTCAAAAGAGGTTGGAAACCAGTGGTGTAAAGTCAGGAAGAAAGAAGAAATATTCAGGGGCAGTGAAGGGGAAACAATCATGGTGGCTATTTTTATTAAAAATAACTAAGGAATACAATATTGTTAAAAATAACTAAGGAATACAATGATTTCATCATTGAGGGATGAGGAAATCATTGGATGGATTCAAAAAGGGGTTTCTGGGTGGGCTTTTGAGATAACTAAGAAGACATAGCAAAACTGACTGCCAGAGAGCCACTGCAGCTGTGACACCTGGAAGCTGTGGAGACAAGTGGCCACCATCATCCCAGCTGTGATGGAAGGACAGGAGAGCAGATTAGGAAGCTGTTGATGCCGCAATAACCACTCGATATTTTGGGTCAGCTCTGATGCAGTCACAGCTATCTCTCAATACTCATGAAGTAATATTGCCAGAGACTGGATAGTGTTTCTCCATGACCTTGTTTGCCAGATGAAAGCAATGAGAGAAGCAGGCAGATGACCTCCACATCTTTCCAAACTTTCTAAATTTTTCTTCAGTATCTCTAGTTAACAAATGTTAATTCGCATCAAGAACCATAACTGCAAAAGAGATTTCATTAAGGCACACTGGAAGAGCATAGAATATTTTTCTAGATATAGATTGACTATATTCAACTCAGATAATCTAAGGAGATGACACAGCAAAAGTTAAAGCAGGAGACAAGGCAAAGATCAGGACTGTGTCTGTCAAAGGACCTATTTGGGAAGACCATAGAGGAAATCATATTTAATATGTTCTTATATATTTTCTCTAATATTTTAATTCCTTTCCTTAACTCACTGTTTACTAAAATCTTTTGCATGAATCATGACTTTGTGGTGGTATGGATTAATGGAAATGGGCAGAAAGGACTGCGATGAGTTAATGGAAGTGGTTAGTAAAGGAAACCTGACATTTCCCATCAATGGATCTCCATATAATAGCATTATGTTCTTGTGAGTTTAATATGAATCAGTCTTGGATATCTGACCCAGAATTTAGGTACAAATTTAAAATCACACAAATTAAGTTCTGTATGACAGGCCATGGTAGATTTGCCCAACAAATGCCACTCTATGAAGTATTTCTGCTATGAACTGAGCTGCCAAGAACAAGATTTGAAAAGTCAAATTCTGCCTGGAGAAGTCAAGTAAGACTTCACAGAAAAGCTTAAGTGTGGTGTCTATGTTTAATGAGATTTCTCCTGTTTTTCAGAATTTCAGTTGTGTCTTCACAGTGAAATGGTATAAAGTGCCCGTATATTAAAAAAAAAAAAATTAAAGACAATTCATTTTGAACTCACTAAGGATAACCAAAAGAGTCTCCTCCACTATTCTTAAGGATATGCATGAGGAAATGAGGAGATCTGATAAAAGGGAAATTTGAAGAAATTATCTCTTTCGTATTTGTCTGCATACTAGGTCCCCATGAAAGCCTGCCATGGAATTGTACCATGTAGGTTTCCCTTCAAGAAAGAACTTTTCCTTCAGCTTTGATGAGTTCAGTGAGCTTCCAGCCTCAAGCTGCAGCTCATTTAGAATCTTCTACCACTCGAGAGGAAAAGACTCATTCTTCTTAGGCAGCTAAAAAGTAGCAGCTGGCAGTGACAGCACAGCCAGGGTACTAGGGTCTAGTCAGTGCTTCCCAACTAGTTTGCTAAATTTCATAGGTGTTACTACCCATTAAACTCCTAACTCTTCCTCAGTGTTTACATCCCAGAGTACCTGAATTGATATCCCATGTGTTCTAGTTTGCTAGCTGCCAGAATGCAGTATACCAGAAATGGAATGGATTTTAAAAGAGTAGTTTAATAAGTTGCTAGTTTACAGTTCTAAGGCCAAGAAAATGTCCCAGTTAAACAAGTCTATAGAAATGTCCAATCTAAGGCATCCAGGGAGAGATACCTTGGTTCAAGAAGGCCAATGAAGTTCAGGGTTTCTCTCTCAAGTGGAAAGGCACACGGCAGACAAAGTTAGAGTTTCTCTATCATCTGAAAAGCCACATGGTAAACACAGTCAGGGTTCCTCTCTCATTTGGAAAGGCACATGGCAAACACGGCGTCATCTGCTAGCTTATTCTCCTGGCTTTCTGTTTCATGAAGCTCCTCAGAAGGCGTTTTCCTTCTTCATCTCCAAAGCACTGACTAATGGACTCTGCTTCGTGGTGCTGCAGCATTCTCTGCTCTCTCTGAATCTCCTTCTCCAAAATGTTTCCTCTTTTATAGGACTCCAATAAACTAATCAAGACCTACCCAAATGCGTGGAGACATGTCATCACCTAATCCAGTTTAACAACCACTCTTGGCTAAATCACATCATCCAGGGAGATGATCTGATTACAGTTTCAAACATGTAGTATGGAATAGGAATTACCTACCTTTATGAAATGGGATTTTGATTAAAACATGGCTTTCCTAGGGGGCATACTTCCTTTCAAACCAGCACACCATGGGAGGCATATTTCACCTGCATTTATGGAATGGGGGCTGAAAATAAGAGGAGTATCTGCATGTATGGAAAGCAGCAAGTTGTACTTCCACTGACAAATGGAAACCTTGAAAATCTGTGGGTCAAGTGAGCCCTTGAAATTTAGTCATGTCTCTCATGTCCAATAGAATAACTTGCTGCTAGAGATGAGGTAGCTTTGACACAAAGAAGCTGGAGGTGTACCATTAGATGTAGAAGCTCAGTGGGGAGGAGGGCATGAATAGTCCATTAGGGATTGCCTGATGCATGTTAGGGAAGTATACTGTTGAAGATCCCCAGTTGAATGGCATCTGAGGAACCCATAAGCCATCATAGTGGGAAACAATGCAGCTTTGGGGTTTCTATCACACCCAAAGGATACCTTCTAAAGAATACAATTGCGTTATGAATCTAAGACCTTTTTTGCTGATTACATGCCTCCCTCCCTCCACTCCAGGTATGGAGAGAAAGGAGGCAGCATAGTGAGTGGAAAAGAAGAGATGAGGTTATACTGAAGAGAAAGGATAAACAAAAAAAAAAAAAACTACTCTCCCTTACAGCAGGTTCTGGCTGTTATTTAGACTCACTTAGGAGAAGAAAGAATTTTGAAGTGCAGAAGAGACTAGTACTTGTATTATTGATTTAGCTGTCCTTTCTGACACCTGAAAGTGACCAGAAAAGCAATATAATCTCCCTTGAAAGCTAATCAAAGAGAAAAGAATAAACCAATAAAGCAGGTTTTAACACTCAGTATTGAACTAATTAAATAAACAAGTATGGTTGCGTCATATTCAGCTAATAAATTAAATTTGTATGTAGATGACAAATGGATCAAAATTTGGCAAATGAATAAAGTAAATGAGCCATATTTAAACCACTGTAATAAAACCAAGATGTAGCAGCCCTTTAGCTTTTTTGCTAATTTTGCCTCCGTTCATTTCTCTATGAATTTGTAAATGTACTGTCTATCCTATTTTATATTCTATTTATACTTAATAACTTCCTATATGATTAGGCAATACTTATAATAATTAAAAGTGGGTAGTTATACTACACTAAATGAATGTACTATACCTTAATAAATTGTATTTGTACTGTGAAATATTTGAAATGATCTCATATTTTCCAAAATCAACACTACTACACTAAACTACACTGACATCTTTCTTTTTTTTTGTGGCATGGGTAAGCTCTGGGAATTGAACCTGGGTCTCTGGCATGGCAGGTGAGAATGCATTAACATCTTTTTATTTTGAATTTTATAACAACTTATTTTGGTTTATTTATTTGTATATATTTGCCAGTTATTTTTCTAATTCTTAAGATAAATATGTGAATTCCTTTATTACTTTCTCTAAGGCTTGTATCAACGTGCAGTGTCATAAGCCTTACTTGCCTGTCCATATTGCTGTATCCTTGATATTGTTACATTTTTGAGAAACTTTGAAGTTCCGTTGGTTTTCACCCTAGGGAAAATGAGAATAACATCTGGTTATTTGTCATCAAATCTAGGATAAATTTATTATATACTACAGAAATACAGATTTTCTTTTTATGTAAAAATTTAAAATCATCCATACAAGGGTAGAAACAGGCATCATCATTTTTTGAAAAATACATTCTCTTGTCCTGGCCTAAATAGTGTAAGTTTGTTCATTGAAATCCACATATATATATAACTGATGTGCACCATCTGTCTCAAACTTCTCAGGGTGGTTTTGGTCATCTTTATTAAAACAAAGTTCTCTTTAATAAAAGTAAGGGCAAAATGAAATAATAGGGTTCTCACACAGTTTTGTATTGTCAAAGAGTGTCCTAAAGCCCGAAGCTAAATATTAACTGCTTTTGAGTATTGGTATTATTGGGAGCAGCAGTGTTTTCCCTCTCTCTAAAGAATAACTGTTCATCCAATTGTACTGATAAATATATTTTTACAGAAAGGTATAAAATCAGTTACAGTTTTAGGTTGTCTAATTTGGTGGCAAAAAAAATCAGAGTACGCATTATAGTTTTCTTTTCTTCTAACATGCAGTGCTTGTAAATCAGAATGGACTCTAATTTCATCTTGTGTTTGATAAAAATGTAAAATAGGGACAGAAAAAGAAAATAGGAAAAATAAGCAAAATTATGGCAGAATCTTATTGGTTTCTTCTCTTAAATCCCGTAACTAGAAATTTTATTTTCCAGCTTCGTTCTAACAATCATGGGTTCCTTGTCATGAATTTAGTCCCTTACCCCCTCAAGTTTTAAGAATAGAAAATAAACTGTACCATGTAGGCTTCAAGCTTTCATTTCCTTTGTAGTTGTTGAAGGCATAAATTGTAAGTGGAAACCTAAAGATGAAATTATAACCTTTGTAATGTTCCAACTAGGTGCACTTTATTTTTATATAATGGATGTTTCCGCCAACTCAACCAATACCAAATTTGCACAGAATTCACATTAAAAATAACTTTCTATTTTCTTTTATTAAAAAAAAGGAAAACACCATGGACTTTAAAAATCATTTCAGGTACACATTAAAAAGTTTTCAGCAATTAAATGTTTTTTAAAAAGCATTAACAAATAAAGAGAATATTTAAAGAAATAACTCCTGCTTACCCATATAATCTAGAAGATATTCATTAATTCTTTTTGCTCCAAAGGAAATCCTTTCTAAAATGTGAGATGAAATAAAGAGATCTCAAATGTGAATGACTGAAAGTAAAATTTTAAATAAACACCTCTGAATATTTTATTTTAGACTTCGTGTGAATATTATTTGCTCCCTAAAGGTGATGGTAATTTAAAAATCATGATTGTACAGAGGCTTAATAAGCACCCTATAAATATTTTATCAGCCAAGATCTTAGGCTTTATTTACAAGTTTTAGTAGGTATACCACAAAATTGAACTATACAAATAGAACACAAAAGGGAGATGAAAATAAAGATTATTAAGTCATTCAAGAGGAAATTATAATTACACTTTGGGAATGGATGGATTATTCAAGGTACATACTCTGCACAAAAAAGGGATTTGTAAAGGATATTGGGATATTGGAGAACTTCCATATTTAAAGGGACTGAATTTGTGAGAAACATACCCCAAAATAATCCTACTAAAATAGAATATAATATATGATACAGAAAAGGAATAGAAAAATATTTGTTGGGGTCCTTAAGTATATACCCAAGAGAAATGATTGCATATGCCCACACTAAGACTTGTATGTGAATGTTTATAGCAGCATTATTCATAATAGTAGAAAAGTAAAAACAGCCGACGTATCTCTCAGTGGTAAATAAATACAATATGGTATGCCCACAAAATGGCATACGATGCAATACAGAGAAACAAAGAACTGCTACAAGCTAAAACATGCATGAGCCTCAAAAATGTTACTTAAATAAAATAATTCCATCACAAAGACTATTTACTGTATGGGTCAATGTATACGGATTTTCAGAAAATGCAAATCAGTAGAGACATAAAGCTAATTAGCAGTTGCTTGGGACTGGAGTTTGGAACAAGGAATAAGTAGTATAAATAGTTTCTGTCTGGAGTGATAAGATATTCTAAAATTGGATGGTGGTCTGAATTGTATTGGTCTTTGAATTGACTAAATATTGAATTGCACACTTACAATGGATCAGTTTTATGGTAGGTACATTATAGTCAATGAAGTCAAAATAAAGTTGATAGGGACTTCAAAGAAGGAAAGTTTATTTTGGCTTTGGAAAGATCTCCTGAAAGAGAGGTATTTGGGAGTTTTTTGCTTTGTTTTGTTTAGAGAGTAGTAGGTGTACAGAGAAATCATGCAGAAAATAGAGAATTCCTATATACTCCCTGTGCTCTCCCACACACAAACACACACATTTCCCTGTGTTAACAAATTTCTTTAGTGCAGTAACTTTGTTATAATTGATGAATAAATATTTTTATAATTATAACCATTAACTGCAGCCCAAAGTTTTCATTAGGATTCACTGTTGCATTGTAGGGTTTAATTATTTCATAGGTGATATCATACAATATTTTTCCTTTTATCTGACATATTTCAATCAACATGATGTCATCAAGGTTCATTCATGATGTCAACTGTGTCAGCACTTTTTTCCTTTCTATGACTGAATAATATTCCATTTAATGCATATAAAACATTTAGTTTATACGTACAATGGTAGTTGGATAATTGGGCTGCTTCCATTTTGAAAAATGTGAATAAGTCTGCTGTGAACATTGGTGTTGAAATATCTATTCAAAACTCCACTTTCAGTTCTTTCGGATACATACCTAGAAGTGGGATTGGCAGTTCAAATAGTAGTTCTATACTTAACATATTGAGGAAATACTAAACTGTTTCCGTAACAACTACACCATTTTACATTACCACCAACAATAAATGAGTGTTCCTATTTATCCATGTCCTCCCCAAAACTTGTGATTTTTCATTTTTTGGTAATAGTAACCATTTTAATGGTTGTGAGATGGTATCTCATTGTGGCTTTGATTTTCAGTTCCCTAATGGCTAATGACGTTGTGCATCTTTTCACGTGCATTTTGGCCATTTAAATATTTTCTTTCACAAAATATCTATTCAAGTAATTCGCCCATTTTAAATTTAGAATGTTTGTCTTTTTGTTGTTGAATTGTAGGATTTCCTTATATATTCTGGATATTAGCCTTTATCGGGTATGTGATTTCCAAATACTGTCTCCCACTGTGAAGGTTCTGTTTTATTTTTATGATGAAGTTCTTTGGTTCACAACCATTTATAATTTTGATGAAGTCTTATTTATCTGCTTTTTCTTTTGTTGCTTGTGCTTTGGGTGTAAAGTCTAAGAAACCATTTCCTAATACAAGATTCTGGAAATGTTTCCCATCATTATTTTTAGGAATTTTACAGATTTTGTTCTTATATTTAAGTCTTTGAACCACTTTGAGATAAATTTTGTATATGGTGTGAGGCACAGGTCCACATTCATTGTTTGCATATGATTATACAGTTTTTCCAGAAGCATTTGTTGAAGAGAGTGTGCTTTCCCCATTGAATAGACTTGTTATTGTCAAAAATCATTTGAACATAGATGTGAGAGTTTATTTCTGAACTCTCAATTCAATTCCATTCATCTATATGTCTGGCCATGTGCCAGGAGCATAGGGTTTTGATTATTGTAATAGCTTTGTAATAAGTCTAAAAAATCAGAGAGTGTGAGCCCTCCAGCTTCATTCTTTTTAAAAATAGTTTTGGCTACTTGGGTCCTCAATACTTTCTATACAAATTTAATAATTTACTTTTCCATTATTACCAAGAAGACTATTAGGAATCTTTATTGGGATTGCATTGAATTTGTAAATTACTTTGGTTAAAACTGACATCTTAGCAATATTAGTCTGCTGATCCATGAACATGGAATGTCTTTCCATTTATTTAGAATCTTTGATTTGTTTTACCAAATTTTTGTAGTTTTTCATGTGTAATTCTTTTACATTCTTAGTTAAAATTATTCCTAGATATTTAATACATTTAGTTGCTATTATAAACTAAGATTGTTTGTTACTAATGTACAGAAGCAGTACTGATTTTTGCCTGTTGATCTTATATTCCACAACTATGCTGATTTCATTTATTAATTATAGTGGTTTTGTTGTGGGTTTTTTAGGATTTTCTGCATATAGGGTCATATCATCTACAAATTGGGAATATTTTACTTCTTCCTTTCCAATTTGGATGTCTTTTATTTCTTTTTCTTGCCTAACTGTACAGGCTAGAACTTCAAATAAAATGTTCAGTAACAGTGGTGAAAGCGGATATCACTGTCCTATTCCCAATATTAAAGAGAGCACATCCAATCATTCACCAATGTGTATGGTGTTTGCTATTGGTTTTTCCTATATGTCCTTTATCATATTGGAGAAATTTTTTTATATTCTTAATTTTCTGAGATATTTATCATGTAATGATGCTGGATTTTGTCAAATGCCTTTACTGTGTCAATTGAGATGATCAGGCTTTTTTTTTTTATTTTTCCTTTCCCTTTGGTGTAATTCATGAATTGATTTTATTATGTTGACCCTTCCTTACATATCCAGAGTAAATCCCACATAATCATGATATATAATATTTTAATGTGCTGTTGGATTTACTTTGTTAGTATTTTGTTGAGGATTTTGTCATCCATATTCATAAGGGATATTGTCATTTTTGGTATTTTTCCTTTTTTAGCCTCATAGGCTGACTTAGAAAGTGGTCCCTCCTTTTCATTTTCTTGGAAGAGTTTGAGTAGCATTTGTGTAAATTCTCCTTGAAAGAGAAGACTTTAGGAAGCTGTTTTGGGCTTTACTCAGTTGGGAGGTTTTAATTACTAATTTGATTATTGATCTCTTAACTTGTTATTGGTCTGTTGAGCTCCTCTATTTCTTGAGTCAGTGTATGTAGTTTGTCTGTTTGTAGGAATTTGTCCATTTTATCTAAGTTTTCTAATTTGTTGGTGTTCAGTCATTCATACTATCTTGTCATAACCCTTTCTATTTCTGTGAGATAGGTAGAAATGTTCCCCTCTGTCATTTGTGATTTTAGGTATTTGCACCCTCTCTCTTTTCCATCATTTCACTAGACAACAATAGCACTTGATGATGTTATTAATTTTCTTAAAGAACCAGCTTTTATGGATTCCCTCTATTGTGTGTGTGTGTGTGTGTGTGTGTTCGAGGAGAAAATGTCTAATAATTTATTGACAGTTTCTCATTGTGAGGAAAAACAAAAGTTTTAAAAAACCTCAAAAACATAGAAGTACTACAAGCTACTATAAACATGAACATGAATATTTTCCTTTTTCAGTTTAAGACTTTTGCATGTGGATCGCATTCAATAGGCAGGGAGGGATATTACTCCGTTGTAATCATTCATATTCAGGTAGGTGTCAAGCCTAAAGAAAAGGGCATACACAATTCTCCATTCTTTACTACATTACTTTCTATTTCATTTATTTCCACTCTAATATTTTTTATTATTCCCTTCCTTCTGTTCACTGTGAGTTTAGTTTGCTTTTCTTTTTCTAGATCTTCCAGTTATGAGGTTTGGTTTCCGATTTGAGATATTTCTTGTCTTTTTAATGTGGGCATTTAGAGTTATAAATTTCCCTCTCAGCCCTACCTTTGCTACATCCCATAAGTTTTGGTGTGGGTTATTTGTTTGTTTGTTTCATTCATTCATTCAAGGTATTTCTTAATTTCCACATAATTTCTTCTTTGACAAATCGGTTGTGCCAGTTTGAAAGGATGTATGTACCCTAGAAAAGCCATGTTTTAATCCTAATCCTATTTTGTAAAGACAACCATTTCTTCTAATCCCTATTCAGCACTGTATTTTTGAAGCTGTAATTAGATCATCTCCCTGGAGATGTGACTCAATCAGGAGTGGTTGATAAGCTGCATTAGGTGGAGATGTGTCTCAACCCATTTGGGTGGGTCTTGATTAGTTTACTGTAATCCTATAAAAGAAAATGACAATAAAGAAAGCCAGGAGATTTTGAGAGAGCAGAGAATGACATAGCCATGAGAAGCAGACAGCCCACCAGCCAGAGACCTTTGGAGATAAAGAAGGAAAATGCCTTCCGGGGAGCTTCATGAAATAAGAAGCCAGGAGAGGAAACTAGCAGATGATGCCTTGTTCACCACATGATTTTCCTGAAACCCTGACCATGTTCACTATGTACCTTTCCACTTAAGAGAGAAACCCTGAACTTCATTGGCCTTCTTGAACCAAGGTATCTTTCCCTGGATGCCTTTGATTGGACATTTCTATAGACTTGTTTTAATTGGCTCATTTTCTTGGCCTTAGAACTATAAACTAGCAACTTATTAAATTCCCCTTTTTAGAAGCCATTGTGTTTCTGGTATGTATAATTTCAGCAGCTAGCAAACTAGAACATCAGTCATTTCATTTTCACTTACTTGTGAATTTTCTAGTTCTCCCTTTTTGTTGATTTCTAGATTTATTCCACTGTGGACATAGATCATTTGCTAATTGGCTTTGCTCTCCTTCAAGATTGCTCCCCTTCAGAGTTTATCCCTCCTCTCAAGAAAATCAACCTGAGGTGTAAGTGAACTGCAGTGTCCCCTCTGTCTTTTCTGAGTCCTTGTCTTCTAGATTTGTGCTTGCCTTAGAATTCTCCTTCTTATAAGAAGTCAAATTTCCTCTTGACAATAAGAAAATAGACACTATCCCCCTCCCTGATGCTCTATTGTATGACTTAATGCAGGTAATCCTTTGCGCCAGGCTGCTTTGACTGAATTGTTTCGTATACTGCTTTACTGTCATAGGTGAGAGAGGGATTGGGAATAAAGTTCATAAAGTGATGCACTTCTGAGTGGCATCCAGTTTCTCAAGAGCAAGACTAGTGTCTAGAAGATAGTAGATCAAACTCTACTAAAATTCATGGAGAAGGTAATATAACTGGTCATCCTATGAATAAAGTGTGATAGAATCAAAACATCTTCAAACATCTTTTCAAAATCTTTAAAAAATTTACCCTGCCATGTCTTTTTGTAAGAAAGATTTGATTCTGCAAAACAAATTTGTCAAACTAAAGAGTTAAAAGATGAGTTATGCAGAGACTAGAATCCAACACAAGAGAGTAATACTGAAATAAAAGGGCAGTTGTATACTCCAACCAGTGAAGAATCAGGATTAAATAATATCACAGTGATGATGGCTAAGGAGAGAAGGCTCCCAACAAAAGAAAGAAGGAGCAAGTGAGCAAGAGAGAGAGAGAGGGAGGGAGAGAGAGTGAGAATGAATGAATGAATCTAAGAGGTGTTTGGAAATGTTTGAGTATGTTGAAGATGGTTTTAGTTGACACAATAATAGTTTAGGCACTGATTATCATTTTAACCAATATTGTAATAGAAATATAGAGATAACATTTAAGGATTTAAAGAAAGGAAATAGTAGATATGATAGAGAAAGTAAAAGAAAATCTCAGCTTTATTATAGGCTAAAGATGCATTGACAATATTGATTAGCTTTTCTCGTTACCATTTGTAGAAAAATTCTTAAGACAATAAGAAATTATCAAAGGGGAAATTAGTCTAGTGCTACAATTTTCCAAGAATTGGAAAATTTAGGGTGGGAAATGATAAAAATTGCTACATTTTAATGATGCAGGCTATATTTTCAGTAATTACATAACAAAATTATATAAGGCAATACAGTTTAAACAGTATATATTTATGCATGTGTATTAGTCAGATTTCTCTAGAGAAACAGAACCAACATCAGATAGCTGTAAATATGAGATTTATAAAGTGTCTCACATAACAGCGGGGATGCATGAGTTCAAAATCTGTAGAACCAGCTACAAGCTGGCAACTCCAATGAAATGCCTCAATGAATTCCCCAGGTGAGAATGGTTGGCTGAAGCAGAAAGAGAGATTCTCTCTTCTGATTTCTCCTGAAAAGACTTCAAGTGATTAAATTAAGTGTCACTCATTGCAGAAAACACTCCCTTAAGCTGAGTGCAGATGTACCAGCCATGGATATAACCAATGTGTTCATAATTTAAGCCCATGAAATGTCCTTACAGCACCAGGTAGGCTAGTGATTACTATACCAGACAACTGGGCACCATCAATTAGCCAAATTAACATGTGAACCTAACCGTCACAGTCCACCCCTTGTCAACTTGACAGCTATACATGTCACCTTAAATTATACTTAATCTCTAAATAGAAAACAATAACAGACACTTTTTTTTTGCCTAACAATAATCAATTGTTTTGTGTACAACTGGAAATGCATGAAATCTCTCCAGAATAGAGTGCAAGTCCTTGGGTAATATTCACTCTTAAATTTGATATGCAATAGCTTAAATATTATAACATGAACAATACAACCTATGTCATATGATAAAGGGAACAAAATAGAGAAGAAAACAAAGATATTTCCTTTGTACACAAATACAAACATACTCATTATAAAACAATGAAGAAATATTCATACCAGTATGGTCCTCATTTCTGTAACTGACCACACAGTCATAGTTCATATTTGTCACTACATTCTTTCACTACACATTCCATGTTCCCTTTACTCTCAGCAACCACTTCAGCAGGCCATGGTTCTTTACCTGGTAAGGTGACACAAACCTTCCCTCCTGATCCATTGGTAGTCCTACCTGGATTAGGTTGTTGCAGTTTTCCCTTGACTTTAATCACAGGACATGGTAGCAACAATAGACACCCTAGAAAATTGCCAGTATTCCAGAAAAACTCTTCCTTACCTCCATTGTGTAGTTGCAGTCCTATTTTGCCTTGGTAGTCAGGGTCAGTCCCCCCAGACAATAAAGTAAAATCCTTCTTGGCTTGTTGATCCAGAGGCATGAGTAACCTGAAGTGACTCATTGGCAGTCTTAGCTGCCAATTCAATGGAATCATTGCTGTGTTTCCTGGTGGAAGCAGTCCTCCTTTTGGAACTAAAACCTGTAGACCAGGAGGGCTCAAGATTGCAGGAACAGGAGCAAAAAATTTCCTCAAGGATCACTAGGGGTAACAGTTGTCCAGGAAAGATTTGTGGAAATTCCTGTTGTCTGATGGTTATGATCCCTGCCTATTACATGGAAAACCAACAAGAGTGTTGTGGGTTCTGTATAAATAGAACCACTGTCAGACTAGATTGAAAGATCCAGAAGAGGAACAAATTGAAGGAAAAATAACCTCAAAGGCACAACCATGGAAGCCAAGGTCTGAAGCCTAAAAATCTTGTGCCAAGACAGCAGACCCACCCAAGCAATTGGAGAAGGTGAGTTTGCCCCAAAGGCAGAGGGTGGGCCTTCCACATTGATGCTTTGGAAGAGTTGGGGATTGGAGGAAGCCTTGCTGCCACCACATTGTTCTGAGGGATTGAGCATATGCCCTGAAGATGGTAGAGTACCCAGGTGCTGCCCGGATGTTTGGAGAGGGTGGAACTGAGAAAAAGGTAGTTTCCACAATGTGCCCCCAAGGTTGCATTTGGAGAGAACATGGCTATTGCATAAGCCCTTAGAAAAGGTGGGACTGCCACTTTCTAAAGCCCCCAGGATAACTAACTCTCAGATTTAGAAATCTAATGGAGCCTGCCCTGCAGGTTTTCTGAGCTGTTTGAGTCTGATGACCCCTTTGTTCCTTTCAATTTCTCCCTATGGAAATGGAAACATTCATCCTTTGGCTGTTCCTCCTTTCTATGTTGGCA
The DNA here is from genome assembly GCA_004026745.1 of Myrmecophaga tridactyla. NCBI lineage: Eukaryota > Metazoa > Chordata > Mammalia > Pilosa > Myrmecophagidae > Myrmecophaga > Myrmecophaga tridactyla. Next base: position 48,448 of record PVIY010007939.1, on the reverse strand, counting down.
GCAGATAACTTGCTCTGGGTTTCACAGGTCCACAGCCAGAGGAGAATTTTGCTTTAGGACAGACCATACCTTTAGCTGACTTTGATGAGATTTTGTAATGTTTCTGGCTTTGAAATGTATTTTTATTGCTATCAAAATGGTTTGTAATACTGTGATAGAATGAAAATATTTTGCATTTGGAAAGAACATGTGTTTTCGGGGTCCAGAAGATGGAATGTGCCAGGTTGAAACTGTTGTGTACCCCAGAAAAGCCAGGTTCTTTAATCCTCATTCAATATTGCTGGGTGGGATCTTTCTGATTGTTTCTGTGGAGATGTGACTCACTCAATTGTGAGTGGCAACTTTTGTTTAGGTGGTTTCCATGGAGATGTGTCTCCACCCAATCAAGGTAAGGTCACTTACTGGAGCCCTTTAGGTGGGAACCATTTTGGAAAAAGCTTCAGAGCCAAGATGGCCCACACAGCCAGAGACCTTTGGAGATGCAGAGGAAAAACTTCCACCATCAGGGAAGCCTTATGAAATAGCTGGGAGACAAAACTAGCAGATATCACCATGTGTCTTCCCAGCTGACAGAGCTGCCCAGAAGCCAATGATCCCAGCAGACACCAGCTACATGCCTTCCCAGCTGACAGAGGTGTCCCAGAAGGCATCGGCCTTTCTTGAGTGAAGGTAACCTCTCTTTGGTGCCTCAATTTGAACATTTTCATGGCCTTAGAACTATAAACTTGCAACATAATAAATTCCCTTTTTAAAAGCTGTTCCATTTCTGGTGTTTTGCATTCCAGCAGCTTTAACAAACTAAAACTGCATGTATGTGCATCTGCATATATTATTATTATTTCATGACAACATGATAAAGAATTATCCAAAATCATTTCATGGGATTTTTATGAAGTTTGCTCAATGAATAGTATAAAGTAATGCAATTTAAACAGTATATAACTATATTGCCTTATATTGCCATGAAGGACACAGATTCAACTCAGAGAGACTAAGGATCCTATCAAATACAGTCAAATAATGCACAAAATAACACTGATCCAATTTTCTCTACAGATATTAAATCCACCATTCTTTTAACTTAAGCCCAAATGGGAAAAATTAATGCTATGTTAAAAAAAATAAGAAAATGATTAAACCATGAAACATGTCATATATCTTCCTCCGAAATTCAGTATTTTTCCCTCTGATTGTTTAAGAAATAGTTGGTCTGAAGAAAGAGAGAATTTCAACTTTTTATAAAGTTAATTCTTCAAATTTTTATATACTGTATATAAGAAACATTGTTTTATATTTGGTATATGTCATATATTCACATTTAGATTTGGGTGCTCTATTTAATTAATTGACTTGGGGTTTGTCTTTTTGATTTGTAGGAAAATTGAGAATGTAGTTTTCGTGGTTGTAAGAAATTTCAGAATGCCTCTTTACTTTTTCCACAAATATCTCAGGAAACATTTAATCACTGCTACCACCACCGATTGTGTATTTTATCCTCTACTCCACATACACAACTCCTATCAATTATAGCTTAAAGTGAGGGCAAAAAACAAAAATCTCACTTATTTTCTGTTCTTGGGAGTACAACGACCCAAAGACATGCCTTACGTTTTTCTGAGTGCTTCTGTGTGTCAAGTGACTCAGCTAACACATTTGTTACAACTTGTTCCTGTCAAATAAAACAATCCCATTAAACTCATTTTATATAGGGGATGATGCAGACTATATTTGCTTTCTGGGAGGAAAGGTGATGTTATGATATCACATAAAAAATGTCATACTGCCTTCCTATTCTCCATTGGCATAGACATGGGTATACTAATATTTATATATGTATGTTACTGTGTATTTTAAATGACATGTAGTATTATTTCCTTGGAAATGATAATTTTAAAAACATTATTTCAAAATATGATTCTGAATATTTCAAATGCTTCAGAACAAAATTAAGAATTTATCTAATAGGCAAGTTTTAAAAAATTACTATTACTGTCTGAAGCAATAATAGTATTAGCAAATAACAATAACAATAATAATTTTAAAAAGTTTTTATTAAGCACTTAATAAACGTCAAGCACTATTATTATTTTGGGCCCTTAGATGTGCTAATGCTTTATAATCTCATGATTGTTTCTGCTGTCAACTTATTTTATAAATGAAAATACCACCATTTCAGAGCTAGTACATTCCAGAGTTGGAATATGTATCTAATACACTAAATACTCATGTATCTAATCAACACTTGTATATGCTAACAGTTTTTTCTTGTTCTGAATATTTAGGATTAGGCATAGCAAATAAAGTTGCATTTCTAAGGTCTTCTTGTTAGGATTCATATTGATAGTCTTTTTTTTTTCTCAAAGTCTTTCCTTTGTTTCATATTGCTACTTAAACATGTGAAAACAAACTAAAGAAAATTTTCAGTTTTAGAAAAGACAAAATCATGCACCTGGCCAAGAGATATTTCAATTCAAATGAGAAACTGTTATTTTATACTGCATATATTGTCTCAGAAAGCAAACACAAATATTGTTACCATAACAACATCCGTGCTTCTGATCTATTTGTTATTAGTCTTTTTAGTAAATACTGTAAAATCAACCAATAGCTGTATTTATATCTCCAAAGAGTAATAAACAGGAGACAATTAACTGGTAATTATTTCCACCTGCTGAACTCTATTTTGAGGAGATTTGATTAATTAACAGTAAAGATCTGTCATCATTAGATCCGGAGTCTTTTTCTTTTTCAAAGCACCAAAATACTCACTAACATTAGTTTGGAACAGTGACTCCTGTCTATTTTCTGGGTCATTTCTCCTGAACTCATTACCCACATAATTGGAAAATGAGACTACTGTTAATCAATGTGAAAATGTGATTCTGTTTGTGAAAGTTAATAGTAATTTTGGAAAATGAGAAAGTAAACTCGACAAAAAGTAGAAAATTGCATTGTGAATGATTATACCAAATGTTTGACTTTTAATCATTCAAGAGATGGAATATTTTTATTTGCATAAAATACGTTTTTATATTTTGGAAAGAAATTTAGTAATGGTCTGAGAGATTTTCTTTGTGCCCTGCATGGTCTTTTAATTTTACTTATCTTATTACAAGAATGGTGCATAGCAGAGTTTTAGGTCAATTAGATTTGGACTTCTTCCTGATTTAAGATTGTGTAGAAGAGAATAACTCTGTCTCTTGGCTCTACTTTCTCTCAACTGAGATTAATGCATTTCAATACTGTATGAATTTCCTAATCACAGTGTACAACTGGGGCATTTCCAATTTTTAATCTCTATTATGTACGTTAAGCAATAAATAAAGGCCATCATGGGATTTAAAGAGCAGCAAAAATGCAAAGGATTGTTTTTTCTTTAAAGAATTCATGAATATGTTGGCATAGTCATCCAACTGTGAGTGTTAGGAAATTTCATAAATTTTCTAAATCCAAATTGAAAAATTCAATCTCACAAATGCAAATTGAGTCAAGCTGAAAGAATTCATTGTGCTTTCCATCGCATTTGGAGGGGAAAAATTATCCTCAACATGTAGAAAGTATGCAGCAGTGAGCATTTACATTTTTGACTTTTGGAAAGCTTAGTTTCTCACTTTTTGGTTCAGTGCATAAAACTTGCTTTTGTCATTATGAGTGCTGCCTGGAGGAGGGGAGGCACAGATTTCTCCAATTCTTCTTATGATTTACTTATTGTATTTTATCAAAATCATGCTCTGTTTTTCTTGAGTATACCATTGTGATATGTATTCTGCTAGCCTTCCAGTGTGGGAATTCAGGAGGAAGTAACCCATGGCTCAAGTAGGTTTCTCATGCTTCCTCAAACAAGATCAGTATGGGAATGACATGGATAATCTTTTAACTAGTCAAAATATATAGATAAATCCAATTCACATTTAAATGAGGCCTTTCTTTTCTAATCTCTTTCCTACAGGTGGTACTCACTCCCTCCCCATTTTTAATTTAAGGGCAGTGTCTTTATACCATCACCAGATAATGGTACATTCTGTTTTTTTTTCCATTTCTTCTTTAATGAAGGTGTGTTGGTTAGGGTTCTCTAGAGAAACAAAATCAACAGAGAACACTTTCAAATATAAAATTTATAAAAATGTCTCATGTGACAGTAGGAAGGCAGAGTCCAAAATCTGCAGGGCAGGCTGTGAAGCTGACGACTCCGATGGAGGGTCTGGATGAACTCCACAGGAGAGGCTCGCCAGCCGAAGCAGGAAGAGAGACTGTCTCTTCTGAATCCTCCTTAAAAGGCTTCCTGTGATTAGATTAAGCATCACTCATTGCAGAAGACACTCTCCTTTGGCTGATTACAAATGGAATCAGCTGTGGATGCAGCTGACGTGATCATGATCTAATTCTATGAAATGTGTTCATTGCAACAGACAGGCCAGCACTTGCCCAACCAGACAAACAGGTACCACCACTTGGCCAAGTTGACATGTTCCTGACCATGACAGAAGGGTTGTCAGAATTGAATAAATATTTAGATTTAAGGTGATTACCCCTCAGTAGAGGAGGTTAAAATATTGTTCTTCATAACATTTAATAGAATCTACTCAAATATTAAAAGTTTCAACTTTAAAGGGAAATTTACAAATGATTGCCTTAGATGTTCCTAGATTTTACAGGTCTACAGTTGGTTCCATACATGAAGCCTTCAATTTCTGAACCAAAACACTGTCATTAATTATTTTAGTTATCGATTTTCCGAAACAGGTCAAGACTATATGAAAGTGTAGTTGCCCCAACTCTTTCGATTGTTTGTCTCAGTTACTATTCTCATTCCAAAATTAAGCATATTTATTTCCTTCATCCATGCCATATTCATGCTTTTTCTTTTAAGTTTGATTTCTTTTCTAAGAAGAAGGTATAGGAAGAGAAGAATAATGAGGAGGAAGAAGGAGTGATAGAAAGAAGAAAGCGACACCCATAGGCACTTTATAGACAATATGGTTTGTATTGCTTCAAATCATGGGACTTGGGGTTTGGCCATCTTTGTTCAAATCCAGATGCTTCTGGTTAAAAAATGCCTTCACTTGGCAAATTACTTAACTCAGTTTGAGGCTCAGTTTCCTAGGATGAAGAAGGAATTAAATTACCCACTTCTTGAGTTTTCTGTGAAAATTTATGTGATACTGCCATGTAAATTTCTTAGCACAAGCTCTGGCATATAATAAACCTTCCGTAATTGTTAACTATTAAATAATAATAACTTATAACTGACCTTGATCAGGTTTAAATCTAAACTGAAGTCAACTCAAAACTTAGTTTATTGCATGAGAAAACAAGCCATCAGCTATAAGGCACTTTGTTATTCTAGAATTTGGGCTCAAATGAGACAATTTTAATTTAGTGGGTCACATTTTAAACTCCTACCTTAATTTGAATTCAGTTCTTGAGTGCCTCTATGACACATCTGGAAAAACGGAATTCTTTGGCACAGAAACCATTTCACTTACAGCAATGTCTGATCTGTGATACTGCTGTTTGGCCTCACAGTTGATCTTGTGATAGAACAATCCAGATGTGCAGCAAACCATGAGCCCAGCTTTGCCTTGCTATTGCATATGGTGATGGACCTGGCCCTGATGATGTTACTGATAATCAGAACAGAACTGTGATGCAATGCAGATGGTGGATCATGTCATGCATTTACAGTGTAAAAGAGAGTGGGGATCATTTATGCTTCACAATATTTTTTTCTATGGCCTTTACATAATCTCTTAAAAAGGGCTGAGTGAGCAATTTAAGCAGAAGTAACCAATATCTACTGGTATTGTGAAATTTAATAGTCCATATATGTAAACCATTTAGATTAGTACCTACTATATGATAAACATAAAAATCTATTTTGATATAGAGGTTTACAAAGATTAGGAAGAGAGGAAAACTAAAACCTGCCCTCTAATGTGTAGTAAGTACTTGGCATAGCATCATGGCTAGCCCAGTTTCACAATGTCTTCCCACCAAAACAGGGCTTCTTTGTGACATCCTTGGGCCCTATGAACTTTGGTCTTCTTTGGCCCCTTCCTCCATTAGAAAGACACTCAAAATTATATTTTATTATTTCTTAAGTATCAAGTAATAATATCTGATTTTAAAATAAATTTTAAAAATTTCTTTGGTCTCTGAAAGTATGGAGGGTTCTAGGCCCTGTTTTTCTGTGCCTGGTGGAATAGTCATCCCTGTACCAATGACCATTATTCTCGTTGAACTGTTGAATGTCAGAAAGGTTAAGAAATGTCAGAAAATTTAACTCAGATTTACATATTTAATAGGTAGCAGAGCAGGGATTTAGCCTCAGATTTAACTCCTAAACTCATGCTCTTCCCGTCACACCTCGCTGCTTCTCAAGGGAATGGACTTCTGAACTGGCCTGAGCTTTTCTTTTACACTGTCCCTCTTCCTGATCATAGGATCTCCTTTTCCCTGTTGGATCTCTTCTGCTAGCATCCCACTTCCTATTCCTAAGTGCTTCTTTAGCACCTCCAAGGAATGCCTTCCTTTTTCTAATAGCAAACAATCCAATAGATTACATTTCAGTTAATAACCACATTACAAATAATCGAATAGATTACATTTCACAAAAATATTAATGATTGGTAATGGCATGTATTCTCCTTTCAAGGATATTCTAATTTAAAAAGCCTGAAGTAGAAGGTGTTTTATAAAAGGGGTAACCTTGATGATATTACACATTCAAATATAATAGAAGACCAATTGTAGAGAAAGTTCTCCCTAATACCACTCTATTAAAAAAAAAATGAAAAGGTCTTTTTCATCCTCATGGACAAAACATTAGTTCAAACCCATGCCTTCTTTTCTCTGGTCTGCCACAAAATATGCTTTCTCATATTTCTGTTTCACCGTGTCAGCACCTCTTGTAAATGAGTTAACACATATTAATATTATTACGTACAAACTAATTGTTCATCTAAATCAGAACTTCTCAACTTTGGTATTATTGATATTTACATATGGACATTGTCCTCTACCCAGTATATGCCAGTAGTTCCTCCCACCAGATGAAACAGCCAAAAGTGTATTCCAGACATCGCCAAATATCTCTGGAGAGGGTGGTCAAAATTATGCCCAGTTGAGAACCACGGCTCTAAACAAATGTAACTGAAGTGCTTAGAAAAACAAGTATTAGCAATCACTTTGTAAAAAAAGTCCTATTAATTAATATGAATGTCTCCAAAGAATTTTGAGATTTGGTAGAACAAAGTTACAGTCTTTTTGCTTTAAAACAAAGTAGGAGTGGGCCATGGTGGTTGAGCAGGCAGAGTTCTTGCCTGCCATGCCAGAGACCCAGGTTCGATTCCTGGTGCCTGCCCATGCAAAAAAAACCCCAAAGAAATAAAAGAAAAAAACAAGGAAGTTGACTGCAATCAAAGACCAATGAAATGAGAATAATATCTTACCATTACTTCTTAAACTAGGAGCTGTATTATTTGGCCCTTTCCATCTCAATGATCATTCAGAAATTGCTTTCTGGTGACAAACACAATTCATTATAATGCAAGCATTTTATTATAATTAGTATAATAATAATTATTTTCTGAGTTTTTTTTCTGCAAAGTGTCATGGAAAAAGCACCAATTTGGAAGCCAAAAAATCTTAGCTCTCTTACTCTTATTCTTAGCTTGTCAATATTTATAACATTCATTTATTGTTGCTTGCAGCCATTCATGTATTCATTCATTCATTTCTTAAATCCTGGTGAGCATAACTGAGGACTAGGATCTATGCTAGACATCGGGGAAGCAAAGCAATTTTAGATTAAACATTATCAACGCACATGATTAGTGCTATTTTCAAGGCAAGCACAAGATGCAAATGCAATGGGTACTCAGAATTGGAGCAACCAAACTCAATAATGCCTGTATATTTGGTTATGGAGGAAATTTAACATGGGCTCAACTAATTTGAATGCAGGCTAAATTTTTTTTTAATCTTATGATTGGGAGAAGAAAGTTTTCATTCTTATTGGACATGAATGAGAAAGCCAGTAGCCTTAGTTGCTGCTGGCAGCTAACCTACACCACAAAGGAAGAAGAATCAGCCTTATGAAATTCTATGAAAAAAACATAGAATTGCAAAACAGAGAGATGAAAGGAAGATTAGTACTTTATGGCACCATTAATACCAGACAAACCCTTTTATGAAGCTTAAAAGTCCGCTATTTTCTGATAATGAGTCAATTCTCAATTTTGTTTAAAAAACATTGCTATAGAAAATTTACAACTTGCCAGTAAAAGCATTCTATCCAATTCACTCCCCCTTAAAGATAGCAAAACAGAGGTGGCAGTGTCATTTTCTTCTCCTCTTCCTTCTTCTTCCCCTTCTCCTCTTATTCTTTTGCTCCTCCTTCACCTCTCCCTGATTCTCCTGTTTCTCCTCATGCCCCCCCCCTCCTTCTTCTTCTTCAATTCCTTAGGGATCTTTACTTTTGACAGGTTTTATCTCTCTCCTTGGTTGATCTGAAGGATGGAAAATTTTTTATATGTCCTTTAGAGAAGAGACTTGATGGCCAGGTTTCCACCATTCTCTTCTTCTCTAAGAATTTTGAGTGCTGCACAAATGTATCTTACCTCTGTAGAACAAACACACAGCTTCAAAAAGCTTTCCTGAGAGCCTCTAAATGGCATAAAATAAATGGCCTGGTCATTCTAATCCACCCCTCACCTTTTCCATAATTTTGAAACTTACTCAATTTTCACACATTAGACCCCTGTACCTCTGATACCAAGATACAAACCAAACACTAATTTTTTATTTGATGGTCAGGCTTTATGAGCTGAGGAATAGAATTATACTTGGAAAAATAAAATACATGTTTTTACCTGACAAATAATGTTTCATGAAATAAGAGATTTCTGGGCTTGAAGAAAATTATAATGAAAGAGGATTCCTATGCTGTCTTTCTGTGCTGTCTTCTTAGAGCCAAGAAGTCGACGCTCTTTCAGGCAGGACACAATGGGCTATGCATGCTGTTCACATGCTACTTCTTTGTGTTCACATCTTCTGTCAATTCATCTTAGGAACATGGGAAACCTTGCTCCAGCCGTCTTTCAACCAGGCTGATGATTGACTTTCCAAACTTTACCATAAATCCCCCTCAGCATCAATTTTCAGATTAGCAAGCTTTGCAGATGGTTTATTTTGATCAAACATAACAATACAGCATACTGTATTTGACATAAAATGTTAACTGTAAACTCCTGAAAATTGAGTCACATTTGTCAATGATGGTACTATATGACAAAATTCAAATGACAAAAAGACAGAAAAATTGAATCCTGGGGAATCGTTTTTGCTCTATTATATTATTATACATGTTAGGGGATTTTATGGAAGAATCTTCAGTCCCTCAATCATTTTGCTAATCAGTTTAAGTTTTGTATGTACCTGGCACCATATTCAATGTGTTAATAGCAAACTAAAACTGTAAGACATGTTTGTATTATCAAGAAGTATTAAGTCAGGTTGAGGAAATAGAAGTAATCATTGAAAAAAAATCTGTTGTTCATTTAATAGACTGCATCTGTCGAGGGATAGGGAAATGAAGAAAAGCTTCATGAAAGAAGACAATTTGAAATATTACAAATCAAGGTGGAGAAATGAAAACCAGACTGAAAATATAGAGGTGAAAATAAGCATAACATGTGCATGATAGCAAAATTACTAATATAATGAAATATTTGGGGGAAGTACCTAGATTATGCTGAAGAGTTTATAATGCAATATGCATATGCTGCATATCAGCCAGGTAGCTTATTTTTTTAACCCCTTGGGCAGGCATCGGGAATCGAACCCGGGTCTCCAACATGGCAGGCGAGAACTCTGCCTGCTGAGCTACCATGGTCCGCCCCCAGGTAGCTTTTCATTATCCATTTACTTTATACAAACTGCCGTTTTTCCTTAAATGTAAGTGGTACATATTCATTGTAAAACAATTCTAACATGGATAAACACAGGGGAAAATAAAGTCAGGATAGGGCTCACCCATCAGATAATTGCTATTAGTATTTCATGGCTAATCTTTCATAAATCTCTTTTATGTACTTACACACAATTATAAAAATAGGATACTACCAAATATTCTGGTGTAGTGGTGTCTGTGTGTGTGTAACTTTTGTACAAAGAAATCCTTTTGAGGGTGAGGTGCACAGAAGGTGGTGAGACTGATTTAACGTACCTGTGCCATGCTTACCACAGCCTACTTCCCAAGTAACTTTTGCTAAAGTATGGTGGAGATTCCCCATGTTCATATTAACACACACACACACTCACACAAACTCACAAGCACATCTCTTAGATGGATATATATAAGTAATTTGTTTTGTTTTAGCTCTTTTTATATTTATAAAAATCATGCCACATGCTGCATGTAATTTTCTAGAATTCACTTTTTAATATTATATTGTTTAAAAATTTAAAAATTGTAGCATATAGTTAAGATTTGTTCATTTTCTGCTGTAAAATATTTTACTTTAGTCATATACTTGACTTTAAAGTATGTACTTCCAATGATTCTTCAATTAAAATGATGCCCCTATAGTTTTTTCAGAGTCCCTTTATTAGAAAACAAAGTTTCATTATTCTGTTTCTAATTTAATATGCAATTTTAACATTTATTTATGTTGAAATCTATCAAATGCTTTTTTGCAATTTAATAATTATATATAATATTTTAATTTAAAATTTCTGACGTACTTATTTTTTTTAATCTTTAAACCAGCTTGTTTCTACCTGGGTTAAATCAAATTTAGCTATAATGTAATTTGGTTGTATAATCACTGTTGAGTTTGTATTTCTAATATGTGCTGTAAGTTTTCTTCAATATTTATGAATAAAGATGGACCTATAAGTTTCTTTTCTTATAACTGTTTGATTATGTTTTTTCAAGGATTACGCCGATCTGATAGAAAGAGTTGGAAACTTTTTTCACTCAGTGTTTAGAGAGAAAATAGAAATGTAGATTTTTTAAGTAGGGAGATTAAATTCAACAAATCGGTGTCAGGAAATTGGAAGAACTACAGCAGCAAAAGGAAGAAAGGGGATGATGGAAAAATAATTAAGTGAGGGCAGCTGCCGTGGCTCAGCAGGCGCAGAGCTCCGACCTGGAGGTCTGGAGTTCGATCCCTGCTGCCTCCTGCCCATATGCAAATTAAAAAAAAACATAATAATAATAATAATAATAATTAAGTGAGATGATATTAACTAAATGTCAGAAAGTTTCTATCATCCTAGAACTGAGGCCCCAGACAAGTAATGCTGATCTACTTGAGGCCAGGCAGCAGTTACTGTTGCTTGTGGCACTCCCCAGCCCCAGCCCCCCGACTTCATTGCTCAAAAGCAAACCAAGAATCACATCCTGCTACTGCTGCAGGAATTACAGATATTTCTGGACCCACAGTTACCTACACGAAAGCCCATTATTGCATACTGTGGCTGATGCAGAAGGTATTGTCAAAAGCATTCTGATTTCTAGGAATGGCTTCTGCTGACCAAACTTAACCAGGTTCTAGCCTCCCAGGGAGTGCAAAAATGTAACTTGCAGACATCCAGTTCCCTGTTCTATAAATGAGAGTCAGAAAGGCAGGAAAGTTACTGACTAGCAAACAATCAACTGACACAGAGTGTATTTCTTCTCTTTCTCTCCACTAGGAGATTTTTAAATAATTTTCAGATAATCAATTCCTTAGAAATCCTTCAATTTCTTACGTCTTTATTGTTGGAATAATTTTAATTACACCTTTAACTTCCTTATTAGCTTTAGGACTCTACGGGCTATTTATTTCTTCTTTTTGGTAGGGTATTTTTTAAGGATGATCTCCAACTCAATCAAATTTGCAAAACTGCTGACCTAGGTATAAAAGTTGCTGATATTCTCTTACATTTTAAATCTCTGCTTTTCCTATAGCTAAATCCATTTGTCATTTTATTTGGTCTTTATCTTTTCTTTATCAATATTAACTGATATTCTCTATTTTGTCAGTTTTCAAAATGGTTAACTTTTGGCTTTGCTATTCTTCTCTTGTATCCTTTCTATTGAATCTTCATTGATATGCATCCTTATTGTGATTTTGTATATTAAAATTATTGTAATTTTTTCTTATTTCAGTGAAAGATTTTATTAGAAAATGTTGCTATCTTTGTCAAATACCCCTTTAAAGCAACTATTTAGTATTACACTAGGCACTTCTTTCCTATAATTGTGTGATTTATTATGTTACTAGAATACCTAGTACTAAACCATACTTGCATTTCTGGAATAAATCCACAAACTTGATCATAGTATTGTATTTGACATATTGCTGTATTCAAATGAAAGGTATTTATTGGAAATCCTGTATCCAAACTTACCATATTTGTCATCTATAGTTTATCTTTTGCTTTACACTAGTGGTGTCAATATTAAGATTATGTTATAAAGTGGGTGGATTTCCTCTTGTTCTGTTTTTATAGTTTGAGTAACATCAAATTTATCTGTTACTTGATCCCATAGAATTGTAAAGTCTCCTTTGGTGTTTTTCTTCAATATTACCAGCTCAAATCACTTTTCTATACCCTCTATTACAGCCAATTTCTTCAAGATGTTTATATTTTGAGTCAGTTTTTTAAATCTATATTTAGCTGTAATATTAAGGTTTTCATTTAGATTTTCAAATATATTACCACAGATACATATGTAATATTCATATATAAGCGCCTCCATATCTGTTTTATTTTCTTTCTCATTGAAGAATTTTAAAAATTTTCATTTACCTCAACTGATTATTTTCATAATGTTTATAAAAATGTATACATTCATTGGTATTTTTAAATAATTACTTTTAGTTTTATTTAATATTTAAAATTAATATTAATTTTTTGTATTTAAAACATTTTATTTTCTATCATTGATATCAATCACCTTGAACCTCCTTTTTGATTATTATTATTATTTTTTTTTTTTTTTGCAATGGCAGGCACCGGGAATCAAACCTGGGTCTCTGGAATGGCAGGCAAGAACTCTGCCACTGAGACACCATTGTCCACCCTGATTATTTATTTATTTATTTACATTATTTTCATAAGAAAAATATTAATTTTATTTACTGTTAGCCTTTCTTTTTCAATAATGAAGACTGTTTTATTTTCTCTACAAAAATTTTTACATGTTCCATAGATATTCTCTAAAGTGTATCCTTTTAATTGATTTCTAAATGGTTTGAAATTAAAATTTTAATTTCCCTTTTAACCCAGTGATTTCATTGACTCTTTCATAATTTACATGTAGTTAAGATTTTAACAATTTTTTAATTTTATTTTTGTTTGTTTAAAGTTGTACAATCCCTATTTTAAAGTACTTCATTTTTGTTAAGGACTTTCTGGAAAATTTCTATTTTTTTAAGCAAATTGCTAATACTGTTATTTCATTTCTTCTGAATTTTAATTAACTTTTTTCCCCTTGAGAATATAAGAAAATACCATATTGTTCCTGCAATTTTGTCAAATTCTTTTTCCATTTCTAATAGTTTGGCTTCAATATTAAGCTGCTCTTTCATTTAGTGTGAGCACATTTATTGCTGCTTTATCTTTATCATAACTCATACCTTATGGTATTTGAGAATTCCCACTTCATACAGCTAAGTGCTTCCAATTTAGATTGTACTTTGTACTTTATCTAGTATAAATACTTTCTGTTTAATTTTCTTTTAGTGTGTACAAGTGTGACTGCATGCATATTTTGTGCTTTGCCTATATTTTGTTTTCGGCTTTTATTTATCATTTCTTACTTGCTTTTCCTAGAAACAAAATATAACTTGATCTCCTTTTTCAAAGCAATTTACCTCTGTCTTTAATAGAAGAATTAAGCATATTCTTATGTATATAAAATCTGATTGACTTATATTTTCATATTACTTTATATCTGTTCACACTTCATTTACCTTAATTTTCCTTATATTCTTTTGCTCGTTTTTATTGATTTGAACAATTTACACTTCAATTCAAATTTGTCCTTTAAAATTTAGATCCTCTCATGTTTTTCAATCAGCTAATATGTGCATTCCCTTTAGCACTCACATTTGCTCATAATCAAATGTTTTTCCTGCAATATTAGATTTAAAAAAAACTATTTACCCTATTAATGGTAAATTTCTCCACTGATTCTCTGTTTAGTCCAATAGAATTAAACCTTTAGAATATTTTTATATCTCTTTTAGTTTCAGATATGACTTTTAGAGCACTTTACTTTCCTTTTAGTTAAAAAAACAAAACACCAAAAATTAACCTTGTGAGGAGGAACTTATCACTCACAAGGAGGAACCCAATGTTAAATTTGAAAATACCTGATATAAATTAATGGGGAAAAAAATCATGAAAGCATAGAGGAGGAGGTGAATGAGAGAGAACCAAGCAGAAGTAGCTCTGATCAAATTTAAATAAATTATTTAAAAAAATAGAAAGTGTATATGTTAATGTAAAGTTTCAAAATAATTTATTCAAATCACAGATCATACAAGCAAACATTATTGGTGTGAACAAAAATGTGCAGAGACCTACAAACGAGTCTACATCAGTCAAGTCTTCATCCTTTAACTGTGTGTTAATTGCTTGTTTTGTTTCACCAACCGGAAATGCAAATAAGTCACAATCATTCATATTTCTAAATAGCTTCAAAGTTCCAAACACCCAACCTATTAAATAATTTAGTTTTTCCCTTTGAGGCTTTATTATACAACCTGACCCCTGCCTGCCTCTTCAGCCACACTTTTTAAGAATTCTAAAAACCTACTCAGGTATGTTTCAAAATTCCAGAGAGTGTTATAAATCAAAGGTCTCCTAAGTTCACTACTGCTTGCCTCTGCTAAAACTCAACTTTTATTATCATCCACCCTCTCACTGTCCACCTACACCTTTTCACCTTCAACTTCCTTATTTCTATCCCCTCTCATAGACCATATGAAGGTTATGCTCGGTGGCCAATTTGGCCAGGTGATGGTGTCCAGTTCTCTGGTCAGGCAAGCACTGGTCTAATTACTACTGCAAGGATATTTTGTGCCTGGCTGATTAAACAGAAGGCTGGTTTATTAAATCATCTGAATGTTGATTGCATCTGTGACTAATTGCATCTATGATTAGCTAAGAGTGTGTCTTCCACAAAGGAGAGACTCCAAACAGGTGGATTTGATCCATTTAGTTGAAAATTTTCAAGGGAGAAGAGAGAAATGTTTTTCTCTTTCAGCCATCCAGCCTCTCCTGTTGATTGTCGAGACTCTTCATCAGATTTGCCAACCTTACCACTTGCCTTATGGAATTTAGGCTCTTGTCTCCCCATGGTTGCATGAGACACTTCTATAAATCTCCTATTTACTGATATCTCTTGTGGTTCTATTCTCATCTTGGTACCAGGAATGTTTCTTAGAAATAGAATCTAAAAACTGGGTTTCTGCAATTGGCTTTCTGCTCTGATTAGATTCATAAGTACTAATGACTTTATTTCCAATAATCAAGATGGCATTGGCAGTCCATTGGTGAGTTGGCAATAGAAACATGCAAAATATCACCATTTTATTCTGCTAATTTTATGCTTGTATGAGGCAAGGCTCTGTGTGAGAGGGTTTTTGACACCTTAATGCAGTTTTGTGGAGTTAAGAGGTAGAATGATGTTGGCTGGTTGTTCTTAGATATTCTGGAAGTAGTTGTGAGAGAAAGGATGAGCTGAAGGCTTAAAATTTGCAACTTAAAAACCATATGAAAAACATAAAAGTTTCTATATGTGCCCTGAAAGAAAATCTCATTTTCTGGGGTTGTAGACTTGAGAACTCTGAAAACCAGACCCAGAGTCTTACTGTATGAGTAGCAGACTCACAACATAAACTAAATTCTCAATCTTACAGGGTGTCTGCTATAAAGTAAGGGCTTTGATTGGAAAAGAATGAGATCCTGGAACTTGGGATAGGAACATATGGGTTTATAATAATGGCAGTGGGGATATGGAAACCCTAAATTCTGCTGAGTCTTTACTAGATAGACCTGTAATGGTCTGTGCTGAGGAAACAGCCAGCCTACCTCCACCCTGCTCTCAGGAGACAGCTACCTGAACTCCAGCCTGACCTAAGGAAAGAGCTTCCAGATCTCAAGCCTGCCTTGAGGAAACAACTTCCTGCCTCCAGCCTGCCATCCAACCTCCACCTAAAAGATTAACCTTAGTGTTTTCTAAACCTGTAACCACCTCCCCTGGGGAAACAGCCCTCACTCCTCTGTTGGGAGAAATTAATCCTATTTCACCACATGAATTTCGAATGGAATGCCCAGAGGTAATTGCCTTGAAAGATATTTCTAATAGTTTTCATCACCCACCCCCATCACTCCTCTTTCTTTCTTCAAGACCTATCACTAGATTAAGTCCCAATAGGCCCCCAAAGGTGAAGTACAAAGAATGACCCATGAGGAGGTATGCTAGACTCCAAAAGCACTGCATGAGTTTTCCGATTTATATAAACAGATAATCAGTGGAATAGGTGTGGGAATGGATATTAAAGGTGTGGAATAATGGTGGAAGGAATATAAAGATGGATCAAGCTGAATATATTGATAAGGCTCACTAAGCAGGTTTTACATTCAATATTGAAGCTTAAGGGGTTACAAATAGCGTTAACAGAGTGTTTGACTGGTTGCCTGAAACATGGGTCAAAACGTGGCTGACGTTACCTGAGTCCAAAATGCCATAACTGTTCTGATATAATGTAATTGAGGGGTTCCAAAGGCTTAGAAAGATTGGACTATTAGAGTGGATTTCATAAAAGACTGCTAACACACTCCAGGAATGTCCACAGAACAGACATTTTATCAGGACTTTGAGAAATACATTGTGGATCTAGATCCATCATCCCTGAAGAGCTCTGTAGTCACCCTTCTCCATGGGTCAGATATTACTGTGGGAACTGCTGACACTGAGCTGGAATCCTCAAACACAATTGGGATGATTGGATTCTGACTTGGTACAAGCCACGTGGCAACAGTTAATCACTATAGATTAACTTGAATTACAAAACCAAAGAGTTACAGACACTTAATCAATTTTCCAGACTTGTGACAGTTTATTGACCTAGAACCCCTTGAATGAGAGGAGGGCCACATACCTTGGAGAAGGACCTTGATACAGTGTTCCAAAATTAATACCCTTAACCTTCTTCCCACACTTCCCCAAGGAGACGGATGGCTTTTTTACCATGGTAACTGAATTGAGGAAAAGGAAATGATCAGATATTTTGTGGATTATTAGACACTGACTCAGAAATGACACCAATTCCAGGGGACCCAAATTATCACTCTGGACCAGCAGTCAGAGTAGGGATTTTTATGGAGATGCAGTTTCAGTTGCGGTCTGTCTCAGAGTGGATCCAGCGGGTCCCAAGACCCATTCTGTGGCTATTTCCCCAGTTCCAGAAGGCATAATGAAATGAACTTACTCAGCAACTGGAAGAATCCCCACATTGGGTCCCTGAATCATGGAGTGAGTACTATTATGGTAGGAAAGGCGAAACTGGAAGCCACTAGAACTGCTGCTACCAGCCAAAAGAGTAAGTCAGAAGCAATTTCAGATTCCTGGATGGATTGCAGAGATTAGTGCCACTCTTAAGGACATGAAAGATGAAAAAGTTATAATTCCCAACACATCCTCTAGCAACTCTCCTATTTTGCCTGTGCAGAAAACAGATAGGTCTTGAAGGATGACAGTGGATTATCATAAACTTAAATAGGTGGTTACTCCAATTAGCTGCTCTTCCAGGTGTGGAATCATTGCTTGAACAAATCAACACATACCCTGGAATCTGGTATGTGGTTTTTGATCTAGTAAATGCTTTGTTCTCAATAGCCATTAGTAAGGACCAACAGAAACAGTTTGCATTCAGCCTGCAACTATAGCAGTATACAGCAGAACATTAAATCTCCAGCTGTATGTCATAATCTTGTCCACAGGAACATTTCTTGATCATTTCTGCCTCCCACAAGACATCACACTGGCCCATTATATTGATGATATTGTGTTAATTTGACCTGGTGAGCAAAAAGTAGCAACTACTCTAGTCTTATTGGTAAGGCATTTGCATGTCAGGGAATGAAGATAAATGCAACAAAAATACAGGGGTCTTCCATCTCAGTGAAATTTCTAGGTGTCCAATTGTATGGGACTTGTCAAGATATCCCTTCTAAGGTCTGGAGGATAAGCTGTTGCATCTGGTTCCTCCTATGACCAAATAAAACGCACAATACCTAAGTGGCTTCTTTGAATTTTGGAGACAACATATTCCTCATTAGAGTGTGCTACTCCAGCTCATTTACTGAGTGGCCAGAATAGTTGATAGTTTTGAGTGAGGAACAGAAGAAGAGGAGACTCTATTACAGGTCCAGGCTGCTGTGCAAACTGCTCTGCCATTTGGACCATATGATCCAGGAAATCTAATATTGCTGGAAGCGTCAGTGGCAAATAGAGATGCTCTCTGGAGGCTTTGGCAGGCTCTTATGGGAGAACCAGAACATAGGCCTTTAGGATTTTGAAGTAATGCTTTATCATCTTCTGCTGATAACTACTATCCTTTTGAGAAACAGCTTTTGGCTACTTCTGGGCCATAGTAGAGGTTGAATTCTTAATCATGTACTACCAAGTTATCATCAGACCTGAGATGCCTATCGTAGCTTGGTATTGTCTAACCCACGAAGCTATAAAGTTGGCTGGGCACAGCAGCACTATATCATAAAAGGGAAATAGTATATAAGTGATAGGGCTCAAGCAAGTCCTAAAGGCACAAGTAACTTACATGAGGAAGTGGCCTAAATGCCCAGGACCCCCACTCCTGCCACATTACCTTCTCTTTCTCAGCCTAGAGCTATGGCTTCTTGTGGAGATCCTTATAGTCAATTGACTGAAGAAGAGAAAACTCAGGCCTGGTTTACAGATGGTTCTGCACAATATGCAGGGACCACCAGAAAGTGGACAGATGCAGCACTACAGCTCCTATCTCAGGTGTCTCTGTAGGTCAGTGTTGAAGGGAAATCCTTTCAGTGAGTGGAAATTTGAGTAGAGCACATGATTGTTCATTTTGCTTTGAAGGAGAACTGGCCAAGGTGTGTTTGTGTACTGACTCATGTGCTATTGCTAATGGTTTGGCTGGATTGTCATGGACTTCAAAGGAACAGGATTAGAAAATTCATGACAAAGAACTCTGAGGAAGAGCATTGTGGATAGTCTTTTCTGAGGAGACAAATACATGAAGATATTTGTGTCCCATGTGAATGCTCACCAGAGGGTGACTTCAACAGAGGAAGGTTTTAATAATCAAGTGGATAAAATGGCCTGTTCTGTGGATACCAGTCAGTCTTTTCCCCCAGCCACTCCTGTCATTGCCCAATGGGCTCATGAACAATGTGGGCATGGGGGTAGAGATGGAGGTTATGCATGGGCTCAGCAATATGAACTTCCATTCACCAAGGCTTATCTGGCTATGGTCTAGCAGCTGAATGCCCAAGCTGCTAGAAGCAGAGATCCCTGCTGAGTCCCCCATATGGCATCCTTTCCCAAGTGATCCCATCCACCTGCTACCTTTTGACAGGTTGATTACATTGGACCACTCCCATCATGGAAGGGGTAGTGATTTGTTCTAACTGAAATTAGCACATACTTAAGATATGTGATTGTATTCCCTGCACACAGGCTTCTGCCAAGACTACCATCTGTGGATTTATGGAATACCTTATCTATTGTCAAATGAAGTGTGGGAAGGGGAACATGCTCATGAAATTCTCTGGTCTTACCACGTTTCTCATCATCCAGAAGCAGCCTCGTTGATAAACCAGTGAAATGGCCTTTTGAAGACTTGATTACAGTACCAACTAGGTGGCAATATCTTGCAGGCCTGGGGAAATGTTCTATAGGAGTCTATGTATGCTCTGAGTCAGCATCCACTCTATGGTGCTGTTTCACCTATAGCCAGGATTCACAGGTCCAGGAATCAAGGGCTGGAAATGGGGGTGGCTCCACTCACTATCACCCCTATAATCCACAAGAAAATTTTTTGCTTCCTGTCCTTGAAAACCTTAAGCTTTGCTGGTCTAGAGGTCTTAATTCCAAAAGGAAGAGTGCTCCTACAAGGAGATACAACTATGATTTCATTGAACTGTAAGTTAAGACTGCCACCTGGCCATTTTGGGTTTCTCATGCGTCTGAATCAACAGGCAAGGATGGGGATTAATGTATTGGCTGGGGTGATTTTTCTTGAATATCAAAGAAAAATAGCACTGCAACTACACAATGGAGGTAAAGAAGAGTTTTCTGGAATACAGGAGAACCCCTAAGGTGTCTTTTATACTACCATACTTTGTAATTAAAGTCAATGTAAAATGGCAACAACCCAATCTAGGCAGGTCTACCAAAGGCCTAGAAACTTCAACAGTGTGGGTTTGGGTCACTGCAGCAGGCAAAGAACCTGGGCCAAGTGAAGTGCTTGCTGAGGGTAAAGGAAACATGGAATGTGTAGTAGGAGAAGGCTATGATAAGCATGAACTATGACCATGGGACCAGCTATAGAAATGAGGAGTGTGATGGTATGAATATTTCCTCCTTGTTTGATTATAAGTACATTAGTATTTGCACATAAAGCAAATATCTTGTTTTCTTCTTTTCATATGACAAAAGTTGTATTGTTCACGTTATAGTACTTAGCTTACAATATCAATTTTAAGAGTAAATGTTACCTAAGTAAATACCTATTCTGGGAAATTTAGTACATTTTCAGTTGTATGCAGGACAGTTGAGTATTGTTAGGTGAAATGTGTGTCTTTTATTGTGTTCTATTTAGAGATTAAGATTATGTATATAGAGCTGCCCAGTTGACAAGGTTTAACTGTGATGCTTAGGTTCAGGTGTCAATTTGGCCAGATGATGTACCCAGTTGTCTGTCAGGCAAGTGCCAGCCTACTCATTACAGCAAGGATATTTTGTGACAGCTGATAAGCCAGAAGGCTGGTTTATTAAATCATCAGCACGTTGATTGCATCTGTAATTAATTACATCTACTATCAACTAAGGCTGTGACTTCCACAAAGAGAGACTCCAATCAGATGAAGACTTTTAAAGGAAAAGAGAGGTTTTTTTTCTTCTTCAGCCAGCCAGCCTTTCCTACCGAGTTCTTGGAGACCCTTCACCAGAGTTGCCATCCTTGCAGCCTGCCCTATGATTTTGGACTCTTGAATCCCCACAGTTGTGTGAGACACTTTTATAAATCCTAAATTTACAGATACAGATAGCTCCTGTTTCTCTAGAGATCACTGACTAATACAGGCCCCCTTCTCCAAACTTCCCACAACCATTTCAGGCTCTCTAATAAGTTTAAACATCATTCCTTCATTTACTCCAAATTGTACTTACTAGAAAACCTTACCTAGTGCCATTGCATTTCTTAAGAAAGGTTTTGTTAATAGTGAACCTCAAAAGAAAAGAAGGTTATAGACTCCTTGAACTATTTGCAAGGAGTGTGCTTCCTATGGATTTGCACTAATATTAAGAGTCTTTAGAAAGGGTGGGCCACGGTGGCTCAGCAGGCAAGAATGCTCACCTGCCATGCCAGAGGACCCAGGTTCGATTCCTGGTGCCTGCCCATGTTAAAAAAAAAAAAAAAAAAGAGTCTTTAGAAAGTGACTTCCATGAGACATGGGACACTGTTCACCTTTCATCTTCACATTTTCCTTTGCATAACACTGAAGTGCTACTCACATGTTTTAGAAAGAACAAAGAGAATCTTAGCTAGACAACTTCTCAAGTTCTTGAGAAATGAAGCAGTTGATATCTTCTCAAGTTATAGTACTTGAAGTCCCATCCCACCAGGCAAAGGGGCTTCTGAATACAATGAATGGTCTTCAGCGTCCTTACTGAGCTCCACATTCAATGGAATATGAAAACATAGTATACATAAGTAACCTTACAGGAATAGCTTTATAATGGCACATATTTTCAGACATGCAAGAACAAGAACTATAATAAGATTCACCTAATATGATGATATAGACTTTATACATAAAAAATACATATAAATGTCTACCTCCAAGTTTATCCTGAATATGTGACTAAATGAAGGCAGGCAATAAAACTAATTTTGCGATACATCCCAGGGGATTGTGGGGTTATATTTATTGCTCAGAAGGGACCTCAGTAGACACCACTTAGACACTACAGTTTGAAAACAATTATAGCAACAAGGAATAGGACATATCTATGCATGGATCTTTTGCAGGCTTTTTGGTAAACTAAGGTCTGTAGATTTGGTTGGGATGAGCTCAAATTTAGAGATATTTAGAAGAACAACTACAGTTTTAGAGAAAAAACTGAATATTCTAAGTGTCTATATAATTAGATAGGACATTCTTTAGACATAATAAAACCAGTAGAGACTATTTTAACCAAATGATGAAATAATGGGTCATCAGTTCTCTGGAAATAGGGCTCAAAACCTGGGCCCTAATTAATTAATTAAAAAGCTAATCAAATATTCATATTTTGCCTTTTCTTTTAGTACTATAGCAAACTTTAGAGAAAAGAGTATGTATTTCTAGTTAGACAATTATGAGTTCAAAAGCTGTGAAAAACACTTAAGCCTCGGTTTTCTTATTTAAAAAAAATAACAATTATAAAACTTCTGTGATGATTTGAAGTTATGAACCCCAGAAAAAGATAATATTCTTAAAGCTATTCCATTTCTGTGGATGTAGACTTATTGTGGGTAGTGTCTTTGATTAGGTGATTTAAGTTGAGGCATGCCTCAGAAGGCTCTTAACCCTCTTACTGGAGTCCTTTATAAGAGGATGAAAGACAGACAGAAACAGCCAGAAGCTGAGACAGAAGGACACACACAGAAGCTTAGAAAGAAAGCTATGGATGGATTAGCCAGAAGCTGAAAACAACAAAAACTGGGAAAGAAGGGAGAGAAGACAGAGACCTGTCTTCCAAGTCCAGGTATCAGCTTTATGGTGCCTTGATTTGGACATTTTCATGGCCTCAAACTGTAAGCTTGTAAGTAAATAAATATCCATTGTAAAAAAAGCCAACCCATTTCAGGTATATTCCATTTTGGTTATTTTAGCAAACTAAAATAACTTCCTTTACTATGTGAAAGGTAAATTATATAATTATGTTGAAATATCAAAGGTTCTCCCTGATCATAGCTGATATTCAATAAATTATTTCCAAGTTATCCTTTCCTATCATGTAACTGTCTAATGTCAAAAATCCAAGTGTGCTAAACCATCTCACATGTTCTGCTTTGAAATATAAACAGATTTACTTGAAAAAATAAAATAAAATAAATCTAACATTGTTTGACTGCTGTGCTATCCAAGAATCATCTGTTTGTAAGAAATAGAAACCAACTCTAGCTAGCTTAAGACAAGAGAATGAGGGTTTGTTGGAGCTCTTGGAAGATTCTAAAGGACAATAAATGTGGTCAGGCTTGTGAGGAGCTGCCACAGCAATTAGCATGCCATTGGCTATGAAGGTAATGGGTCTATTGCCCCCACCACCACCTCCCCGCTCCATGATCACCCTGTTTATGGAGCTGTTGACCTGGCTGGCCTCAATTAGTCTCATTTTCCAGTGCCCAAAATTAACCTGATCATCTAGAGTTCATGTTTAACTGATCTAGTTGTTTCTGATTCTAATTGTTTGGCCTGATTCTGACTCTTTGGATTAAATGTCTACCTCTGTTTCAATTTTCCCTGAGTGAATTGGGTAGAAGGGAAATGGAAAGTAGATAGCAAAGGATTGCTTAGTACAAGGACTCCCTTCTTGAAGGCTGAGAGTTGGCAAGTTCTTTATGAAGGGAATTTGGGACAAAGAAGAAACGTTGAGCATTTCAATATATATTTAATATGCAAGAAGGCTGCCAACCACTAAAATGGCCTCCCTATAGGAGAAATTATTAAGGGGAAATAACAGGGCTACCATATTATAGGACAAATTATGAAGCTTGAGATCTTAGGTTAAGGTATGTATAGGATTCTCAGAGATCCTTAAAGGTTGTTACTAAGATGATGCATTAGTCAAATTCTGTCGGTCTTTCCATCCATCTCTTTTAAGTTCAAAGCCATTTTTATCCATTTCTTCTTTTGGTGATTGGTAGATGAAAAATATAAATCTCATGGTCAATAAAAATTTTCACCTGGACCAAGTGATCTCTCTGTAAAATGAATAAGTACAGAAATCCACTCTTATAATACTGATTTCTTTCTCCCCCCCCAAAAATAAATTTAAATATCTTACCTTTATTATGTTTATATTTATATTTAAATCAGGGTATGTTAAAATGCATATTATGAGATGGGATAATCAGGACATTCTGGATTGCATAAATCAAACAGTTTCTATGTCATTTCAACTATATTAATTCAAAATCTAACAAAAGAATTTTTTCCTCTTGCACCTCAGTGATGAGTTAATCTATGAAAAAAAGCAACATCTGCTAGAGCTATAAAACAAATGAAAAATTAATTAGGTATTTGAAAGTCTCCTTTTGAGACAATGGAGTTTAGTCGTGTCTTAAATTCTCTTATGGCTTAAGCCGTGTGTTCAGTCTGTAAAAGACCTTTCCTTGTTTCCTGATCATTGTGTTTTAGATCATTTTCTTCTTCTTGGCTGGCCTGAGGGTTTTGGTTGGAGGAGCTGCAATGGCCTTCATTAAATTACAAATGCTTCCTCAGCATCCAGAAGGATGGCTTATAACATCTTCACGTCCTTAATAACTTTCTGATTCTTAAGTCCTGAACTACCAAGATAACTTGTGAAACATACTCTTTTTTTCATTTATTCAGTAAGTCTTTAGTGAGTATCTGTTCTGCGCTTATTTATGTTCACTGTTAAACCCTTTCTTGACTTTTCTCTCCCACATTAAGACACTTCTTAATGCAAAAGTATTTTCAAAATAAATATGATATATATATATATTTAAGCACCAGATAATATCATAGGAGCCAAGATTACACAAATAAAAACATAGCTTCTGGCTTCTAGAAATTTTGGACAATAAACTTTAATATAAAAGTGCAATGTGATGAAAAGTATATGAAAGTTTGAGAATGCAATGTCAAAACTTTACTTTTATGGGTAATTTAACTCATTTGTTGGGGTTGAGGGAGGTTTTGAAGAGGAGATTCCTGATTCTTGTCTGAGAAGATGAGCAGGAATTGATTTAGCAGAGTGGATGGAAGTTATTCCAGGTGGTAAAAGAGCATGCTCAAAAGATGCATGTTGCGAATGACAAGACACATCTTAGAGTACCAAGTAATTTTTTATAGTTGGAGCATATAAATTAACTAATTAATTTTTTTAATTAACTAATTAAAAAGCAAGGCTATTGGAACAAAGAAAAGGAACCGTAACTTTATACTGGTAAACTTTTCAAAATATACTTGTAGGCTAGAAGAAGGGAATTTTAATTTCTCTGAGAATTCCTAAGAATAAAAGCCCTTCTCCAATAAGAGTTTCAAGATGTATTCTCCAAATGCTGAGGTCATCTTTTCGTGCCGTATTTGTCACTACAGCTGCATGCACCTCAGTGGCATCTGCCTAACACCCCACTGGATCTGTCCTAGGCCTGGAAGGATATTGAAAGAGCCTCATGAGCATTATAATTCTGGGGAAATATAAGACAGGTGTGTTAGCTGGCTCTGCAGTTTTCAGGTTGCAATACCAAAGGAAGATTTCATTGCATTCCTTGAGCTAATGGCTGGTGTCATGGAAGAGAATCTAGTCAAAGCACAAAAATCTGTCATAAAATTCACTTTTGTTGCCTTCCCTTTCTACATCTGGGAACCCCCAAATAGTTATCCTGAGGTAGTATTGTATTTCTTCTGATATTTCTTCAGAAGGGGAATGTTGGAAGTAACTGGGTAGGCAGCTAGAGATGTTCAGATGCTGAGCCTATGAGATATAAAGATTCTGGGTCTTAACCACCTATGTCTGAATGAAATAGTTTTCCTCTCATGTCTGCTATTTCTTGTCAAGCACAGAAAAATTTTTAGATTCAGATTTTGTACATTTGCTATTTTTTTTTCTTTTAGGAAAATCATGTCCTATAGAAAATTTGGTAATTATAGAAAATTGCACAGAAGTAATCATTAATCCTGGTAGAACTGTTCAACCTCATAATTGACTACTTTGATACTTGGAGTCTATTTGCTCAAATATTTTTACCCAATTGAGGTCAAAATGCAGTTGGCATTCTGTTCTTTTAGTGAATATGATGATGAGAATATTTTTTATATTAATAACAGATTTCCAAAAGGAGAGGGGTAAAAATCTTTTAAAAAATGTTTATAAGGAATTAAGTGAAACAAGCAAATTTTAGAATAATATAGTATCATTTAAAATGAGGCATATAAGTTATTATGCATATATGTATGTGTGTGTGTGTGTGTATGTATGTACAGATAGCCTGTTTTTATGTGTGTCTACTTGTGTAGGTAGAACTGGGTGGAACAGGACTGAGTAGAACAGGAAAATAGCATATGGGATGTGAGAAATTCAAACACTAGAAGGTTTAGAAGACAGTTCCTAAAAGTTAGGTGGAAACCATTTATTTTTCTGGTGATTTTATTCTTCACATCCAATAGAAATTAAAATGTGAGTTGGAGGGAGACAGAATGATGTCAATGGCTTTTTTTGCTTCCTCTGAGCTTTTATGTGTTGTTCAGGATTGGAAGTTGAAGGAAGATGAATGTCAAGAATGTGTTCTTTGGTGGGCCACGGTGGCTCAGCAGGCAAGAATGCTCCCCTGCCATGCCAGAGGACCTGGGTTCAGTTCCTGGTGCCTACCCATGTTAAAAAAAAAAAAAAGTGCTCTTAATCCATTTTTCAATACTGGTGCATCTAATTAGACATTTATATGCCAGTCTTGGACATACTGTTTCTCCAGTTTTACTTACAGTGTTTTTCAAAATCACTTTTGTCTCATTATATATATATATCAGTTATATCATTCAGCTTTCCTTAGGTTAAGCTGCAAATAACAACTTTCAGTGACTTATAACAGAAAGGTTTATTTTTCACTTCTGTTGCATGTTCTTTATGTTTTTGTACAGATTCTACATTGTCTTCACTCAGATATCCAGGCTCAAAGAACAGCTGCCATCTGGGTAAGCCATTCTTGTTAAAGAATGGAAAGAGAGAGGCAAGGTCAGGCATTACTCTGTGATGCTCATAGAGCTGTGCTCAGGCATAACATGCATCCTTTCTGTTTTGCTTTGCTAAATCTGTTGGAAGGCAATATACAAAAAATGGACTGACTTTTTTTTTCTTATATGCTGTATGGAGGGGTCACATTTCATTATTTTTTTTATTGCAGCACCATTTGTCGATTTTTTTATATTGCTTGGATTTTTGTTTGTTTGTTTTTGCTTGTTTGTTTGTTTTTTTGGGAAGTGCATGGGCCAGAAATCGAACCCGGGTCTACAGCACAGCAGGTAGGAATTCTACCATTGAACTACCCTTGTACCCACTGATTGGCTTTTATAAAGGGAATCTATTAAGTTATAAGTTACAATTCTAAGGCCATGAAAATGTCAAAATTAAGGCCCAACAAAAGGATATCTTTTCTCAAGGAAGGTTGATCAGATCCAGTATTTCTCTGCCACACAGGAAGGCGCATGCTGATGCCTGCTGTCCTGCTCTCCAGGTTTCTGGTTCAAATGGCTCTCTCAGCTTCTTCATCTCCAAATGTCTGTGGCTTGGTTTGATTTCTCTGCCCCCTATGTTGGTTCTGAGCTCTCTCCATGCTTTCTGCCTTTTATTCTCTTCATACAGGTCTTTAGCAAAAGGATTAAGACCTACCTTGAATGGGCAGGTGATATCTCCATCTAATCTACAGGTCCCACCCACATCTGGGTGGGTTGCATCTCTCTGGAAACAATCTCATCAAAATATCCCACCCAAACAATAGGTGTGCCCCCACAAGATTGGATTAAGATCAAAAGAACATGCCTTTTCTGGGGTACATAATAGTTTCAAACCAGCACACCTTCCAATCATTTTGAATTGACCAAAGGAAGTCCATTGAAGTTCTGCAAGTCACACAACAATAGTCTGAATATAAGATTCTCTGGCTTGTGTGTATGGGGGGTGGGGAGTGGAGTGCTATAAAATACGTGTAAACAAAATTTAATGCAATTTATATCACTGGATATTTAATCAGGACAAGTCTTATGTCAATGGTGTGCAAAGTATAATCGTCCTCAGGAATGTACTTCAAGTCACATGGTTTGGGTTGCAGGAATATGATGTTTTCACAGGAATATAAGAAAGAAAGATAATCTCCACCACCACCTCCCCTTACTTAAACATAGACTAGAATAGTAGGAAAAGGTCAGGGTAAGCACAATTAAATCTCCTATTTGGAAGTGGGGGAATAATGGGAAGCACGTATAAAACCCTGATCCAAAGCAATCATAAAATATTGCTGTGCACATTGTTGTTTCATGGAGGGGAGGCTCCCTGGCTCTCTTAGGATAATGTGGTTGACCTGCTTGAATAATTCAGAAAGGTTACTGGGAACTGAAACCCAGCTACTCAAAGATAAACAACAACCGCACTTGTCCCTTTGATAAAGAGGATTGTTTGGCTAGGGCATTTTATCCACAAGCCAGGGTGTGGATGACTGGTGGTTAGCTAATCTGAGGTTCATCTGATTTGCTCCAGGTGATAAGAATGTACATAATATTAGATCTTAATTTTTGGCATGACACCATATGGAGAGAAAGAAGAAAAACAGCACAACCATTAGACCACTCTTGAGGTTTCTCCATAAATCACATTTGTGTGCATTGCAATGGCCAAAGCAAGTCACATGGACAAGTTCATCCATCAATTGAAGAAAGAAATGTACTCCTCCCATAGGAAGTTTTGCAAGTCACAAAACAATAGTTTGAAGGTAAGATCTTCTGGCTTGTGTGTATGGGTTGGGGTGGGGGGGCAGGGACGAGGGACAGGGTATATAGAAAATATCAGTAAAAAATAATGGAATTTATACTAATGGATATTTAATATAAAGTTAGAAACAGTTTGGCCTCTTGCTAAATGAACCAGAAAAGCCTTAATCTGTTGATTTTAAAAACTGTAAGTAGAATAATTAGCTACAATATAGGGAAATAGACAAATCACTTCATTTCTGAGCAGTTAATGCTATACTTTGGCTTCTTTTTCCTCATATAGGCAAAGAATATTACTTACTGTTGATATTAGGACTATCCATTAAAGACTAAGCTTAATCTCCTTCCATTTTTACTTATGATGCCATTGAGTTATTGCAAATTTGACAATGCTAATGAAAATCCTTCCATGTACATTTTCTATAAGTTAAAAAGTAGTTTACCATAAAAATATTTTAAGGCAAAGAGATGAGCTATTGCCAAACATTGCAGTCCCCCCTTTTCTGCCATAAGGGTTAGCTCCTGTAATAGGAAGTTATTTTATTAGCTGTGCCTCCAGAAGATTACAGTTATTTCTCCCCATATACAATTTTGTTGCCATAATCTAAGATTAAAAATAAGAAAGTGCCTGTGTCTTTGTCTTCAAAACCTATAGCCCTACACTTAATTTTATTTTATTGTTATTCTGAAAGATAGAGCTGGGTCAATAAAGAATTGAGAAAACTGACTTTCCTTTAAGGCTAGGTATCAAGGGCACAAAGTTATGCTGATTCACAGCATATCAGTTTTAAAACTATAGAGACTGCTGCTAGTCAGCAATAAAACTCAGAGGAAGGTGGGGTCAGAAGAAAAGAAACAAGAGAAACTTTATTATCTAATAGTAATAAACATAATATCTCAAAAGGTAACACTGGTATAAGCCATTGAATAAAATCCTTCATGTTCTGAATGGAAAGAAATAGCCATTATCCCAGAGCTTGCTAACCCTTGATCAGATGTCTAATTATGCAGTAGAAATATTACCAAATACAGAACCATTTTCTGATATTTATTCCTGCTTTCAAAATGTACTGTTGAAATTCCATAATGAGGACTTTTGAAAGAGGCAATGGCAGAGGGAAACTACGCCTCATTACCTAATTTGAATCTATTAGTTAATTGGTAAAATTCAATAAACAATTCATTCTTAGTTTCATTCACTGTAGGCTCAGCTAAGAAAGATTTTTTTAAATTGATGCTATAAATGTCCCAGATGATGTTTACCCAGTGCTATCCACTTTTTAAAAAAAAATTTTTGAATTGAGATATAATTCATGTAATAAAAAATGCATTCACTTAAGTGCATGTTTTGTAGTTTTTATTATATTTCTACAATCCTGCAAACATCACCAAATCTAATTTTAGAATATTTTCACCACCCCAAAGGAAACTCCATATACATTGACAGTCAATCCTCTTTTTCCCCCTCCTCCTCATTCAACGCTATAGATGAAGCACTAATGCTGTTTCCATCTCTATAGACTTGCTTATACTGAATATTTTGTTTAAATGGAATCATACAACATGTAGCCTTGGAACAGGCTTCTTTTACTTAGCATAGTGTTTTAAAAGGTTCAACCATATTTCAGCATGTATCAGTAATTCGACTTTTTATTGCTAAATAATAGACCATTGAATGGACATACCACATTTTGTTTATTCATTCATTAGTTGAAGAACATTTGAATATTCCCATTTTTTGACTATAAAAAATAATGCTGCTATGAACTTGTGTTAAGTTTTTGTATGACATAGTTTTCATTTCTTTTAAGTATATACCTAGGAGTGGAATTGCTGGATCAATGGTAACTCTATGTTTAGCATTTTGAGGAACTGTCAAACTGTTTTCCAAACTGTTTTCCAAAATATTTACACAATTTTACAGTCCTGTTATTCACATTTTGTATCTATGGTTTAAACCCTTCATTTTCATAAGCTTAACTTATAACAGCTGTGTGGAAATATCAATGAATGCCTACAGATAAGGGTCAAAAAGTGTTTGATGGTGAAATAAAGTGAAGGTCAAACCAAATTAGCCTGTAAATTCCATATGCCACTTTGAAAGTGTCAGTAAATAATCTCCACAATTGCCATCATAACAATAAACTGTATAATTATAAGATAATGCACAAAGAGACACTGGCTCTAATTAATACCTATAAAACCCCACTGTGAAGTGGGGGGGGGATTTCACACTTTTAATTATAGTAGTTAAAATTGATATGCTAAGAGTTGATGTGGTCTTGAGTCTGTCATTAAAAAAGAAAAGGGAATGCTAGAGCAACAACAAATGTGTATGTGGCTGACATCACTCAAAACTGTTTTCAGTGATTTATCACACTTAAGAGGAGAAACTCCGTTTTTAGGTAATTTGACAATAATTATAGGAAAGGAATCTCCTGCTATAGGGTTTATCTATGATCCTATAAGAACTGGTTCTACATTTACTTTTTTGATTTAGTCTCCTAGGCTGCTTAAAGCAGATACCATGAAATGAATTGGCTTAAACAATTGGAATGCATTAGCTTACAGTTTTGAGGCCAGCAAAACGTTCAAATCAAGCCATCTGCAAGATGATGCTGTCTTCCTGAAGACTGGCTGCTGGCAATCCTTAGCTACTCTGCCTCATGGAAAGGCAAATGGTGGCATCTGCTGCTCTCTACCTTCTCTTCCTGGTTTAATTGATTTAAAATGCTTGCTTCCATGACTTTTTCAGTCTGCATTAATTTCATTTATAAAAGACTTCAGTAATATGATTAAATCCCATCCTTACTGAAGTGGGCCACCTCTTAAATTGAAGTAGACTCATTAAAAGATCCTACTACAATGGGTTTACACACATGGGAATGGATTAGATTTAAAAACATGTTTTTCTGAGGTACATTCAGCTTCAAACCACCACACTTATAAAGATGAACCTAAAATGTAGGGTCATTGTTTTGTACAGCTTAGAATTTAAAACAAGCTAATTAATTGCTATTAAATAAATAAAATAAGCACTAGAAATATTAACCACTTAAATATCTCATGTTATTGGGATATCTGGCTATCAAATAACATTAGGACAGATCACATTCAGTTTTATATATTATTTTTCCAGAGACTCTATAGCTGAAAAGGTTGGGAATGGGTAGTGTAGGGTAATTGGAGATTAACACTACATTTTGCATTTTGAATAGCTCTTTTTAAAGTTGTGTACATTTAGACTTCACTCTCACTTTGCTGTTCTTTTGATTGTAAACAGATCTTATGCCTTTTCCTCTTCCCTTTTCATAAAGACACAGGACATAACAGATTAGGACTCACCCTAATCCTGTTTGGCCTAATCTTAATTAATCACATCTTTAAAGACCCTATTTCCAAATAAATTCATATTTAGAGGACAATGGGCTAGGAATTTAACATGTAATTTTGAGGACACAATTCAAGCCATTGCGTGTCTTATATAAAAGCTTTTGGTTTTGTTTGTTGGTATTGTCTATTATAAAGATTTTGCTTCTTATTAATTGGTTGGGCTTTATTTTTTTCTTTATTAGAGAAGTTCTGGGTTTACAAAACAATCATGCAACTTATCTACTAAGTGCATGACCCAGCAATCCAACTACTAGTTATATACTCAGAAAAATTAAAAGCAGAGATCTGAACAGATATATTGAAATTGATGTTCATAGTGACAGCATTCACAATTGCCAAAAGATAGAAGCAACCCAAATGCCCACCAACTGGTGAATGAAGAAACCAAATGTATACATTGGGCTGTCTTTTTAATCCATCTACTCACCATTTGTCATCTCAATTATTTCTTCTCTCATTTGCATAGCATACTAATTCAATGCAAAATTAGCTCACCATTATCTCCCCCAGAAATGAATGCCCATACTTAGTACATTTGAACTGAAGACTGACTGTTTGTTTATATTTCCATGCCTGCACTCCTTCACTCAAATTCTTTCCTTCCACTCTTACACTTTTTCTCCGTGGCACATTACCTGCCCATCCTTACACTGTGCTGGGGAAGTCGCAGATACACATTCAGCAGCCATCTCCTAGTTGTCACGTATAAATCCGTCTTTGCTACTGTGTGCAAATGTTTCAGTACATTTCCATTCCAGAGCCCAGGGAGATTGATAGGTCTAATGAAGGGGCCTGAAAACCCAGCACAAGCAGTCCCAGTTGCTTATCAGGGCAGGAACTCTCAGTGTCAGTGCCCTGTCTTCTGGGTCACAGAGATATCCAACTCTTCACAACAGATTGTCTCTCTGCCCTGATAGGAAGTGGGGCATGCACAGCTGCCATCCACTGACCCTGACCTGAGCAGTTTGGCCTCCCTGGAAGTCCAGCCATGATGGGATCTCTTCCTCTGTTCTTCTGGACCCTTTGTGTTGTGTAAAGAATAAAGTGATCATTTGCTGAAGGTTTCTGTTGTACTTGAGCCTGTGTTCCCATGACTACATCATGTAGCATCTACTCCAGACTCATGGAAAGCAACAATTGTTCTTAAGAGACCACCATTAAAAGTGCATCAGTTTTACTCTCCTGTGAGTTATCAATTTCTGTCATGTAATGTAGAAATTGAATGGCAGGGAGCTGCCGTTTTATTAAGAGAGCAGTTCTATCATGCATTATGTCTTAAGAAGTATTGTAGAAGGATCTCAATAGTTTTGATTTAATGTCTAAATTTGAATTGCATTTATTTTGTTTGTGCATACACTATAATCAAGAAAGAGTCAAAGGCAATGACAAAATAATCAATGTTGTTGTGAAAAACAGAGTATAATGGATGTTGCTTCCTTCAACATTCTACAAACTATCTAAAGGACAGTGATTTTTATATTATATTCAAACCTGCCAATATAATTTCAGACTTCTTTACTACACAGGGTAGTGGAGTCTGGGTTTGTAGACAGAGGAGGTACATTTTGTTTCCAGCAGATTTGCCACTGATTAATAAGAAACAAAGCAATCAAACAAAAAAATAAACAAAATGAGGCATCTACTATAATAACAGTATGCTTTGGCGTTTGCATATTCCAATGGGTTTGATAATGACTGCTTTGCCAATACTGTATGATCATCATAAGATGTCAATGAGATAGTGACCATTGTACTACCTTGCACAGTTGGGAGTATGTATGCTGGATTGCCAGGGAGACCAAAGCATATCAATTCTTACCAGAGGATTCTATACCAGGATTCTTCCTCTTCTTTGTCTGGGAAATTTAGGAGAGGATAAAATCAAATTTCTTTAAGCATATATCAGCTTTAATTTTTTTTATCTTAATAAGAAATATAGTTTGTATAGGAAAAAATGCATTAACCCATGTGTACATTTAAGATAATACAAAATGATAAACCTAACTGCCTAGTACCTATCTTAAGAACCTAGGAACTCAGATGCACTCTGTGCAATCTCTCAAATTGTCTCATCCTTAAGATGAGATTGCCCTTTCAACTTGTCAATTCTGTGCTAATAATGTCCTCACTTGTGTTTGTAATGTTACTGCCAATGTAGGTTCCATTTAATTTTGGTGATTTGTTCCATTAAAAGTATTATTCTGTGCACATTATTCTTTGAGTTGTATCTTTTGAACAACATTATAGTTTATAAAATTACCCATACTGATGTGTATAACTATAGTGCATTCACATCTGCTACTTCTAATATACAACAATAGGTTCATTCTTTCTGCTGTTAATGGGCAATTGGATAGTTTTCAGATTTCTGTCCTTATGGAAAATACTGCAATGAACAGATTAGTATATGTCACCAAATACACATGTGCAAGAATTTCTCTAGTGTATATATATGGCATTTTACCTAAATTATAATGCTATAGATAGTAAGATATTGGTCATTATTTTATACAATCAGTAAGGAAAAAGTCCCTAATGAAACTATATTGCACGCTTTCTTATAATTGATTATAAGGTTGTGTTTCTATTTCAGAAATAATAGACTGAGAAATGTGGCTTAGAATCAGTGAAGCAGAGGACCTGGGAGTGGAATTACTAGACCATAGATGTTGTACCTTCAAATGTACTGTGAAGCATTCCAAAGATTTTCAAAAGTGGCTGAGCTTACATGCCCACCATCAAAGTATTAGGGTCTCTGTTTCTTTATACCTTTCTGCTTTTACTTCGTCTGTGACCTCTTGAGCCAGGTCAGCAGTATACTTTAATTTTTATTTTAAGTCATCCATTATTTTAGCACTTCAATGGGAAGCATCTAATCTGCAATACTGTCAGAAATGGAAACCTACATAAGGTACCTTCAAGGGATAACATATCCATCTTAATGTTGCATGTGATAAAACCTTGCTTACTTAATTTTCCCTCCTCACATTCCCTCCACCTTAAAACATGGCCAAATACTTTGAGTATTTTAAGATTCAGTCTAAACTTTACCCCCATTGTGCTTCTGGGTTCCAGAAATTTCTATACCCCTACTGAATTGTAATTTATTTGCACTTTTTTATGTGCCCAACAGATTGTAGCCTTCATTTGGGCTAATACCAAGCAGATTGCAGACATTTAGTATAAGCTGTCTGTTTATTAATTGGTAATGTATTAATGATGGGAACTATATTTCCCTGTCAAAGGATTCTTGAATTTCATGGCCAAGACTATGGTATGGGTCAGATTTCCCTTTCTCATTTTAGGCTTCACACCTTGATTGCAATGCAATTTCTCTTCTCTAGCCTCTTCCAGGTGAATGCAAGTGTAGCCATTTTATTTACCTGCTATAGATATATACAGACCTGTCATTATATAAATCAGTATGTGTTATAGAGAACACTCACCTTCATCAAGCAACTTATTATTGATATTACCTCGTTAAGATCCCTCAATTCAGTAACTTCTTGACCTTGTTTTAGTTCACGTTCTCAGTGGTTCTCTCTTGGAGATTGTGGCTGCTCCAAACTGGAGATAGACTTTCATGACATAGGGACTCTCAATTCATGAGCTCCTTCAAAGGCCCTGGGTGGGACCTTGATATTGTGTTGATATGTTTATGCAAAATTTGCAAAGGGAAGCTATATGAACTTCAGCCTTTTAAAAAACAATGTCTTGTTCTTCATCAATTCTCCTATCACACTTAAATGTTGCTTCATTTGATATGCTTATGGGCATATTTAGAATTCAGCTAAGAGGAGAACTATACTAAATATATGTATTTATATGTCACATATACTATATATATGACTATATGTCATATACTATATGTCATATATACATATAGTATATATGATATAAAGCTCATAATATGCCAGGACAACAAAGACATCAAGGGCAATTAGCTTAATGAATAACAATAATTTAAGTAGTATTTAACTTTGACCTCTACACACAAAAAAATTGAAATTCTAGGAAATCTTAGAGTTTGCATGAAAGAAATTTGATTGTGGTTTCACCAAATTTTACATCAAACTTAAAATATTTTATGGCATTACCAATAATGTGTTACTAAGGTTAAAGTGACCTATCTATACCATCAAATTAACAACAAAACGAAACCACGTTCAATCACACTGGAGGAAAGACTAACTTCACTTTCTCTTCTCTATTGAAAAACGTCATACCAAATGTCATTAATAGAAAATGTAGACAGACTGAAGGAAAAAAATATTATAACAGAGTGTTAGTAAATTAACTCATATAAATAGCATCTTCCTTGTTCCTTTTCTGAATTTTATGATGTTTCTGATATATGTCAACCTTTAAAAATTTGTAATTTGTTATGATTTATTTTCTGATTTGAAGTAAATATTTACATATGGACTTAATATGGCATTTTTTTCTTAAAGAGCCTCTCCCCTCAATAAGTTTCAGGCCCCACAAAAATTAGGCTTTCTGATTTCTCTGCACAGATTCTCATTACTTTGTCCTCCATTGGCAATCTTTGTAAAATCCAACGCTCCCTTCCTATGTATATGTAAGGTACATTTTAGGAATTCAAGAAATATTTTTAAATGAGTGAATGAATGAATGAATGAATGAGTAGAACTACATGTCATCTCCAAACAATAATTTTTTTCATGTGTCCCTCTCCTCTATTAGTCTGGTTATTTGTTAAGAGCTATTGAAACAAATTTTAAATATAGCTTATATATCACAGGTGCTAAATACTTGATAAATTAATGAGTCAACCAATGCATTAATGAGCCTATAAATCAATAATTGATCTCTGGGTTTTGGTTGTTTCAGTTATTTTACCCTGTCATATTGCAATTTTTCCTCCTAGAATATTTGCAGAGATCATTTTACTGTTTATTACTCTTTTTATTCTTAAAAGTTAAAAATCTTACATAACATCTCTAAACAAGTACTTGCTCCTGATCAAAGCTGAATCTGAAAGCCAAACTAAAAGAGAAAATTTTAAATGATGAGCTATGTCCCTTGAATTTATTTTTTTTTCCTATAGCAATAGGACAATATATCCCTTTCTCCTTTTCACCTGTGACAATTTCTTTCCCATATAGAAAAGAATAAAATTATGTAAGAGCTGAAAGTTAGCTGTTTCCTGGGTAAAGAAAGGGGAAAAATCAGCTCAAAACTATTGCTCATATTGTTCTTAGGTACAAAAGAACAAGATAAGGGTCCACAAGTCATGATGAGACTGACAATCTCAGGGTACAGAAAGGTTCCAATAGCAGCAAGTGAGCAAAGTAGCCATTATATGTTGAAATATTGAATAAAAAGACATTGAATTTCTGTTTTTAGAAGATTTTACTTCTCGGGAAGATATTTTCTTTCAAAAAATCACTACTAGGTACACTGTGGTACCTAAAGTTAGAGAAAGAAAGGAATAATTGTAATAATAAAAATGAATAACTCTATACTCACATCTCTTTCCTTGGTCCTGTGTGGACTTTCTCTTCTCAAATTATCTAACCAAGACTTAGGCAACAGGTAGAATAAATATGATAAATTTTTTAATGTAAAAACAGAGCTCTTTTCAGAAGATTTTTTGGGTACGTTCACATGGTTAAACCCAGTGATGAATTTCTCTATAAGGAAATTTTCTTATTACATGATTTAGTAATTGGTGCCTTGAAGAAAAAGTTTTCTAAGGTTTCGTTCTAGCAAAATATGCAACCAAAACCTGTGAGCTATTATAGTGTCACATTGCTAATGTAAAAAAAAAAAAAAACAGAGGGAAAGTTTTGAGAGCCAGGAGACAAATAGTTGAGAATGGAGATTCTGAGGTAGATTAGATAGAGAAGGAGAGAGGGGGAAGTGACCCTAATATACATAACAAAAAATTACTTTTGGCTCACACACACTTAGCCCCTGTACATCTAGCCCTCCCTGAGTTGGATACCTGAAAAGAACCAATGAAAAGTGCAGCTCATCAATACCTTATTAGCATAGACAGAGGGGGAAGGGCCCCTACAAGTTTTTATAAAGCAAGGATCCCAACCTCAGAGGGATTCTTCTCCTTTGGAGGATGCCCATGCTCATTTTCCTTTGAGTGTGTGCTGTTGCTGCACATTAAATTATTAATCTGTACACACTGCCTAGTCTTTGGATTCTTTGGCTGTACACACTGACTAGTCCTTAGGTTATTTCCTGCAGCTGAATCAAGAACCTTCATAACATCAAACCCTGGTCGAGATCTTGACTTCTCTGAGAAATCTTGGGACTCTGGCATTCGGCAGAAAATTCCCAGGGCTCCCCAGCATCCAGTCAAGGATTCCCAGTACTCTCCAGCATCAAGCTTATTAAATTATTTGGCAGTACATACTGACTAGTCCTTGAATTCTTTCCTGCGACTGAGTCAAGAACCCTCATGTTGCCAGTCCTTGGTTGAGGTCTAAGTTTCTCTGAGAACTCCCAGGGCTGTTTGGCATAAATTCCACTGTCTTCATCCAATAGACAAATCACCGAGAATTCTGGGGAATAGAATAGAGTTCATTTCTTTTTTGTGAATATATGCATGAGTACTTTGTAGGAATACTTCTTTGTCCTCCCTCTGCTTCCCAATCACTCATATAATAGCCCTGTTCATCTAAGAAATCTATAGAATTATTTCAGAAAAGTCTGAGAAGTGAAGCCATTTTTAAACTTACAAATTCAGAGCTCCAGGTGGGGGTTGATTATTTCATTTTGGAAAAGTGCCTTTTATATTTGACAATGAACAACTAACTTTATGGAAAGAGCTGAAATTAAGAACTGGCAGGATTGTTACTCCTTTCTAGACAGTTCATTTTAAAATGAAAAGCTTGCTATCTTTAAGAGTTTCACAATTGAGATGATATATGTGAAGATCAGCTAATTAAACTCTAGGGATATGCAAACATTAGATTTAGTACTGTCAACCGGTTTAATTCTTACAAAAATAATGTGAGAAACCATCACCATTATACCAATTTTACCCATGAAAAGAAATCACTTGGTTTCAATTATTAAGGTATCAAGTTGTGAAGCTAGAATTGGAATCCAAAGCCTCTTTTAATATGCCCACACAACTTAAAATAACAGTTAGTGTGTCTCAAAAAATAGAGACGTTTTCCATGATGACATAAGAATGTTTAAAAGAGCAGTTCCTATTCTTTTCTTTTGTCTAAGAGCTGATCCTTCCAATCACACTACCATTTTGCTTTTCGTTGTTGTTTTGACATATTTTCCTATAGCAATATATACATCTTTAATTTAGCAGGAGGCGATAATATTTCCTTAAGGAGAGATCGTCATTGACTTTTTGCTTTTTTTTTTTTCCTTTGGGAGTAATGTCCTTTCATCTTGTCACCTTTTCTTGTTTTAAAAGTAAGCTGGGGCAGGAGGCGGGGGAGAAATAAGCCAGGGAGTTAATGTCAATGAAGCAAATTCTCACTTGTCTTTTACCCTGTATCCAATTTTTGTAACTCATGCTTGAAAAGTGTTTACCCTTAGCTTGGTTAAAAGGAAAAAAAAAAAAAAAAAAAAAAAAAAGGAAAGGAAAGGAAAAGGAAAAACTTGTGTACATTTTTCACCTTTAAGCTTGTCATTTGTCAGGGGAAGATATCAAGCTGGTGCCGATTTTCTTGACAGTGTCTTCCTGTTGCGAGATTATTGTAGGAATATGTTTCAGACAGTGCCCCCCAAAGCGCTGGGGAGTTTGGGAGGGTCGAACAAGGGGCAGTTTAAGTTCCTGAAAGACAAAATCGCCTCTTCACCATTATCCTTTTCTGGCAGATACTGTCTTTTACACGACACATTCATAAGCTCCTTCAGCGCCAAGCATAACTGTACCCAGCAATGCAGTCCCCTGAATTCACTCAGACAGATGAAGCTCTGATGGAGTCAACTGTGGGGAAACAAATGGCCTTATAGAGAGCACAACCCTGTAAACTCAGAGAAAATACAGCAGCTATAGAAAAATGAGATAAAAACCAAAGCACATCAAAAAGTTGATTCCTTGATTATGTGTGTGTGTGTGTGTGTGTGTGTGCTAGTGGTGGTGGTGGGAACTGAACTGATTATCTGAATGTATTTTAAGTGATCCACAATAATGAGGAAAAAAAGACTGTAATTTTTTTGAGGATTAGACATTTTCACATCTTTTCCTTTATCTCTGTGTGCTGTTAATGAAATACTTACATATTATTGGTGATAAAAGGAGGATAATTATCTATCCTAGCATAATAAACTATTTCTGATTTTCACAGCTAACTCATGCTCATGTACATACTACAGTTATCCATAATAGACAATAGTATAAGTATACCTGATTTTGGTATACTTATTCAAGAGAGGGACTTTTTAGGATGAGTCAAATTAATTAGTGCACAATATGTCTGTCAAATTTTCCTATGTGATACCATAATACAAACTCTATCAGAGAGCAGTATAAATAAGAAATGTATTATATATTTTTCCTAATGAACACATCTCTATCACTTTTTTTTTCAATTTTTCAGTGACTACTGGAAATGTAATGGCTTTGGAAAAATAGAAAAGGAGTAGTGAGTAAGGATGGAGAGTAGATTTGCTCATTTTCTTGAGTCCTGAAACAAAATAAGGATTTGGCAAAGGATAGAACATCATGATTGTTTCATCTCTTCCTTTCCACACATACTCATTTTGTCCTAAGTGAGATGGTGGATGACTCAGAGCAAGAAAAACAGTGCTTCTATTGAATAACATGATTCACATGATGGACTGAGTAAGAAATAACTAAGCCAGTCGATTTTAAAGATAACAGGGATGAGTTTGTAGCCAATTTGATCCTTTGAAATTATCCCTTCAGTTTTAGGCTAAATTTTTAAATAATTCCATCTCTCTTTTAAGAACATTGGTATCTGATTTCAATGGGCATCCATTGCCTGTCCAGCATCTGAAAGCTGTGAATAGCATGGGTAGCTGAATCCTTGTTACTCCTCTTAGCCACAGATATCAACTGAGTATCTACTACATGCCAAGAACATGAACAAATCACACCAAGACCCTGACAGCCTAGAGCTTCCATGCTTCCACTCTAGTCCTTTGTCTGAAGCTACTTTTTGGATGCTTTACTGATGCTTTACCAGCACAGGTATCAAGAACACTTAATCCAAAAGCACTTGACTTGAGTTAATGAGTTATTAATAAATGATTTAGACTTCTGGGCAAGTAGAGCTTGATATACTGTCTCTAAAGACAAACTCCACCATCTCAAAGGAATCACACAAAACAGTTTGTTTTTACTCATCACAGTGAGATGTAGGTTGAGTGACTTTCTTCATCTTATAGTTCTGTAATCTGAAACATGCAGCTTCTAAGGTTGCCCCAGAAGGACAAGAGAAGATTGGAGGCTCATATTGAATGCTTTAGTGGCCAGGTTTGAAAGCGGCTTACATTATCAAACACACACATTCTGTTGGTTTAAACCCTGTGATGGCATCCCAAACTAATTGCAAAGGAAGTTGGGAAACAGACAGTGTGTGGATATTGTCTCTGCTTCTTGTCATCAAGTTTCCCTCTGCTCCTACCCAAAGTCCCATCCAGTCACTGCATCCATCTGAAGGTACAGTCTCTCTGGGTTAGGGTCTCCTCTGTCAGATTTGGATACAGCTCTTCTTGGTAAAGTGGCATATCAACTAATAAACCTATTATGTGCACCACCCTTAAACATGCACACACACATACACACACAGTGCAAAGGGGGAGAGTAGGGACAAAATAACTACACTAAAACTCAACACAAGAAATAGGAAGAAAAACACATCCTCAATAGATCAAGCCAAGGTTATGGGAAATCATATGAGGCCGGCTT
Source organism: Myrmecophaga tridactyla (assembly GCA_004026745.1). Taxonomy (NCBI): domain Eukaryota; kingdom Metazoa; phylum Chordata; class Mammalia; order Pilosa; family Myrmecophagidae; genus Myrmecophaga; species Myrmecophaga tridactyla. The sequence continues at coordinate 6,183 of PVIY010007939.1, read as the reverse complement.
CAGAATGCTTTCCTTCCATGGCAGAGAGGGAAGCTTGATGGTTACTTGGGGACACTTCCCTGTTCATTTTTTCCAAGTTCCTCTGGGAGTTTACTCCTTGTGCATAAATCTTCTTGACCTCATCTGAAATGAGCTTGATAGATCAGCCCTTTTGGAGATTGCAGAGCTATATCACTCCACTTCCTATTTTAGAGGCAGTAGAAGGTTCGAGGGTTGTTTTATTTCTTCAACAGTAAAAAACATTTTTTTTGCTCTTGACTTCTTTGGCAGTATAATCCTCTCCAAAATTTGTCAGTCTTCTCACCAATATTCATGCTTCCAGGCAATTCTATCTTCCGGTGACATATCCTAATTGTCTTTGAAACATATGTATAAAATCTCATTTCCTTGAGTTTTCACTCCATTCCTTCACCTGGACTCATGTCTCTTTCTCTCTCTCTGTTTCTCTTAATTTAAAATCTGCTATTTTGAACATATCTGGAAAATATGTTTGAAGACCTCACCTTTACTTCAATATTTGCACCCAGTCACTAAAATCAGCTGAGATAATTTGTAAAAGCTTTGTGTCCCAAAGCCTTTTAATCCCATCTGTGGTAGTTAGGTTCAGGTATCAACTTGACCAGGTGAAGGTGCCTAGTTCTATTGCTGCAGACATGAGCCAATGGCCTGTGAAGCTTGCCTGTCACTGATTACATCTGCAGTCCACTAGGGGGACTGCCTGCTGCAATGAATGATGTTTGATTAAATTGGCTGGATATTTAAATGAGAGAGCTCAATGCAGCACAGCCCAAGCAGCTCAGCACACCTTATTTCAACTCTCACAGCTCAGCCCAGGCCTTGGAAATGCAGAAAGGAATCACCCCTGGGAAAGCTGTTGGAACCCAGAAACCTGGAGAGAAGGCCAGCAGAGATCACCCTGTGCCTTCCCATGTAAGAGAGAACCTCAAATGAAAGTAAGCTTCCTTTCCTTTGAAGAACTATATGTTTTAACATAAGTAAATCCCCTTTTATTAAAAGCCAATCCATCGCTGGTGTGTTGCATTCTGGCAGCTTTGTCAGACTAGAACATCATCTCTTACGGTTTGAAATAAAGAATCACTAGATTTTCCCCACCCTGCAAGGCCACATAATTTGGAACCATCTCCAGTTTTTTGCTTGCAAATAAGCCACTTAATTTCAGAGTTCATCCATTCTTGATAGCACCTGTACACAGAGTTAATAGATGATAGTAGCCAGCACACACTACAAAGGGTCTATTTTTCCATCTCTCAGAGTTACTCCTAAGTAAGCATGCTGTCTGCTTTCCACATTATTATAGACAATAGTTTATGTGAATGTTTTGTGGCTGTACAACATGGATCACTGTCTTTCCATCCTTTTTAATATCAATTTCTCATTGTCTACTGCTTGGCAACCAAATTAATGCCTCATAAATTAGATTTTCATTTGGCATTCCTTCATTTGAAGTTTACAAACTGAGGCAATAGGCAAATTCTGAGATACCAATGTCTTACTTAAGAATTTTTTTTCTCACTTCACAGTCAGCTCTGGGTTTGGTAGTTCGCATACATATTATAACTGTCTGGACTCCAAGGTCATGTTTTCAAAACTAGCTGTAGAAGTGGCATGTATTACTTCTATTCATTTCCATTGATCAATAATCACTGGTATGGTTTGAAAATAATTGTAAGACAGGATGGAAATGTAGAAGGACAATAGCTATGTACTGAGTACTAATATGTCTTTGACATAAACCTCCCCAGCAGTGTCTCTAAGGGGCATGATAGAATTCATGAATAATATACAAAAAGTTGTAGGTGACTGAGTTCAAGCAAGAGTCAGTAATTCTAAGGATCCTAAACCTCCTTAAATTGGAAATTGTGATTCTCTAGAAAGTCTGAGTAGGGAGAAAGCAGAAAAATCATTTTTGAAATCTGTGGAACATTATCTTATTCTCCTCAGGAAGCTTCTCCTTCCCAATCCCAAGTTTATAGCTTATGCACCAGACCAGAGAACAAATCAATCATTGGCTTTAGCTCTGCACTCTTAACAAGGACCTGTCAATCATACATTCCAAAACGATTTGGGGAAGAAATGTCACCATCTCCTTTTAGTCAACCCAATTATAGTGATTTATAAATAAAGGACACTTGCCCAATTTTACTGAAATATGTTTAACTTATTCGAAAAACTGAAGCATGGGTTACATGGAACTAAATGGAGAATCCAGAATTTCAATTTAATTAGTTATACCCAGTAATATAACATATAGAAGAAACTAAATTATTCAATACTGCTAAGGGTTGGCTTTGTACGCTTGGCCCAATCTTTGTAACAATAAAGAAGCTTTGTACGGATTATTCGGCCTCCGTCTCAAGTCCTTTAGACCCCTTGCCTCACGGCAAGCAGACTCAGCTACCTAGGTTCCCACCCCGCGAGCTCGCCCTTTAATATTCACCCAGTGTTCCTGTGCCCCACCCGACTGAGGACAGCCGAAACAAACTAAATTATTCAATACTGCTAAGGGTTGGCTTTCTTGGCTTGTTATTGTGGTTTTATTGTTTGTTTTTAATGAAGAATTTGAAACTGTTATTTCCTCTAGCTATCCCAACTTTGAGTCAAGATATATTAAGCTAGCAGTTGCAGTTACAGCAATTGTATCTGTCTCACAGCCTCCTCCAATTGGTTTCCTGAGATAATAGTAATTATAGTCACCATGATGGATTTCTATCCATCCAGTATTTTGCTAAGCATATTACATTAATGGTTTCATTTATCCCTAACTAGAAACTAGAAAGTTAGGTATTAGGCCCAACATAAGGCATCTGTGGTAGTTAAGTTTATGTATCAATGTAACCAGGTGATATGCCCAGTTGTCTGGTTAGGCAAGCAGTGGCCTAACCATTATAGCAAGGCCATTTCATGGATTTGAATCATCGGTTGATTGCATCTATGGTGGATTTTGTTCTATGATTAACTAAGGGGAGTGTTTTCCACAGTGAGAGAATCCAATCAGTTGGATGTAATCTAGTCAGTTGAAAACTTTAAAGGGAGTGGTGACAATTTCCGCAGTCAAAAGAGAGAACTTTTCTCTCTACTTCAACCATCCAGCCTTTCCTGGGAATTCATCAAAGACCTTCACCAGTATTGCCAGCTTGTGGCCTGCCCTACAGTATATGGACTCATGCATCCCTATAGGTGCATGAAACACTTTTCTAAAATCTCATGTTTACAAATATCTCCTGTTGGTTCTGTTTCCCGACAGAACCATGACTATACAGACTCCAGGACCATTCATTTGCAAAGAAGGGTTTGGACCTTTTCTTCTGGATTATTGGAGGATCACCTTTTCTCTTCAATAGCTATTAAAAGTGAATTGGTGAGAAAACCTACCTGTTGGTAGACATTTTTTAACTCTGTTCTCAAGAAAAGAGGACAACATTGAATTTCTAAAGGGCTCTTAAGGTAGGGCTGCTAGATAAAGGACAGGACACCAAACTAAATTTAAATTTCCTATAAAGAGCAAATAACTTTTAGTATAAGTGAGTTACAAATATTGCATAAAATACATTAAATACTAATGCAAAAATTATTTTATATTTAATTGAAACTAAAATTTTATTGGGCACCTTATATTTTTATTTGCTAAATCTGGCAACATTATCTTAAGGAGATATTATTCAAGTTTATCTCAAAATAGAGAATGAAGGCAAATGCTTTGAAGGGGCAAGTTGGAAGGAGAGGGAGTGTCTTGATGGTTTGTAAACATAGACCATGAAGGAGATAGATGTAGTTTCTTTAAATAGTAGGGGTAGCATCCTACTTCCATGTAGTAACAGGGGCTTGGATTAAGAGGTTCAAGAATGTCAAGAAGATTAAAAATCAAGGGACTTCATTTGGGAGCTGCAAGGCAGGTTCCCCATGTTCAGAAAGAACAGAGAACTCCAACCTGAGCAAGAAATGTTTCAGTTGACAAGAGTAGAGTGAAGGTCAAAAGATCTTTCCTTGACTCTTCTGGAAATACACATGCGTGTATGTGTGTGTGTGTGTATCCTTCTTCTGGGGCTAATATAATATTTGAAAATTCTATATAATCCAAGAATGAATAAAAAGAGCGCATTAAGTCATGACATCCTAGCCAAGAAGATGTATGGGTCTCAGAATATATTAGACATGATGATGAGAAATGAAAGGACAAGCATCTCTTGAGTTCTAGTGTGGTAGTCTACAATTCACATCTGTTGGCTTTCCCACTACAGTTCTTACCTTCGAACTTGCTCCTAGGTGCCCTCTTGCAGCAAACTACTCTGGCTATATTGGGAGAGAATATTTTTCCCTAACCAGTTAATTCTGTAATATATTGGGTGCCCAGGGTCAGTGTAAGTGAAAAATAGAATAGCTTCAAATATCATGGTGCAATCCTTTAAAGAATGTTGAAGCAATTACTTTAAGTTCTGTTTTCAGGGTACATTTGAGGAACCACCCCAGAATCACCTGACTCTTGCCATCCTAATAAAAGGTGACAGATCCAGTCCATTCACAACACATTCACCTCAGGGCAAGTACTCCAACAGGAAACTCTCCCACTGAGATTATGATCAGCTGCCTCTACTTTACTGGAGTTTTATTTGCAGTGACCTAGGGCCTCAACACTGGTGTCTAAAACTCTTCTCTGTGTGGTCCAAGGCAATGAAGACTACAAGAATTCCACAGAGATATTGGGCAATGTGCAGTGTCTACCGTATTGCAGAGTAAGGCTCTACAGTCAGTGCTGAGATGATCATGAAATTACCCTTGGAAAATACTTTCCAAGTCTTGTTTGGAAACTGACATACTATCTTTCAAGACAGTGAGTTCAACAGAGTAATTAGTCCTGTGGATTAGACCATTGTTTCACCGGTTTAACATTAGGTTCAGTAGATGGTTTAAGATTATTAAAAAGTTACATAAACATAAAGTTACATAAAAAAGTATGTATCTTTCAACCCTGCAAGTCTATTCAATTAGGTTAGATTCTTGCCCAGTGAGAGTTGTGAGGAAACTGAGATGAGCTAGGGACAGGCCAAATAGAATCTCTCAACTTACCTCATTCAGGAAGGGAGGAGGACAATAGGGTAATTTAAGAAGAGCCTTATATTCTATGGCTCACATGATTTAAATTTTTACTAATTTTCTCTCTTTCTTTCTCCCTTTACAAAGCATATACAGTTGACTTTATGTAAATTAAATGCACATATAATGAGATTTCATACAGATCAGGCTGCCTGCTTCAGAGGAATTGCTACTTAGAGACTATTTTGAGTCATACTATACTCTTTTGAATGCAAATACCATCCAGAATTGTGACTTGAATCTTGAAATTGCATTCTGATGCACTGCAAAATTTCAGGAAATATGTTACATAAGGAATCAAGGAGAACTTATGTAACTTATGCAATACATATATTCTATAGATTAACGCACACACATATATTGCTTGCTATATTTAACCATAAGTGCAGTGGAATTGGAGAATGAGGATATAATGGCTCTATGGAAGAAAAGTGTTATATAAATCAAAGGCTATAAGTGCACTACATATAAAAAATCCTAGTGCAATTTTAAAATTTAATAACTTTGGATGAACCTATGACAGAAGCAAATGGCAAGAATCATGTGGAAGTATATTTCATAGACTCTAATGTGAATATTTAATGTCCTTTTATTCAGTGCTTACTGGAAAGCACCTTTTACTCGGTGCTTATTCAGAAAGTAATGCATTATTGGCCCATTAGTTTTCATAAAAGTGATGGTCCATGTTAAACTTGCCCTCCTGTAGTTTTGGAGCATTGCATTTTTCCTGATCTCTCATGGTGACAATGTTCTACTGCCTTCTTCCAACAGGATTCTGGTTCTGCTCCTCTATTTTGACTACTTACACCTGTGAACAAATTGATTTTCAAAACACTTTAGATGTTAACCGATTTCCTGCCATCTCATCCATCTATTTTTTTTTAAACTTTTTTATTAATTAAAAAACTTAACAAAAGAACATTAATATATCATTCCATTCTACATATACAATCAGTAATTCTTAATATTATCATATAGTTGCATATTCATCATTTTTTAGAACATTTGCATCGATTTAGAGAAAGAAATAAAAAGACATCAGAAAAAGAAATAAAACGATAATAGAGAAAA